>JAOVVI020011857.1:0-12476 GCA_028571085.2 Nepenthes alata | reverse complement strand
CGAGAAGTTTTTCCTCCTTTTTCCTCCTTACTGTTCTTCTTGCCCTTTGCTCATGCCAATTTTTTCGATCGAAGCTGAGTATTTATAGAGGAAGGGTAGGTGGAGCAATTAGGGGTAAGTCACCTACCTCGTACTTCTTCTCAGACTGCCAACGAGATAGTTTACCTACTCCATTTAGTTAGGGTTTGGTTGGATCTCAACCAATTAGTAAGTAGGTCATTTGTCTTTTAGTTGTCCTTAATTTACTCCAAGTGAATTCTGCCGTTTTATTCTAGACGGGTCAACATTATACGTTTGGTAAATGATCACTTTCAGCTGGTCAACATTCTTTGAGAATTTCGGCTTTAAGTCACTCCGGTCCTCCGGAGCTCAATTATCACATTTTAAATTTCCTTTTGAAGTTGGGATCTCACAGGTTTCAGATCATTGATCTTATACATCACTTTTCAAGTCGGTTTCAAATGCATGGGACAAATTTTGATTTCAAAACATGCACCAAGGCCAGTTTCAACTTCATGGGAAAATTCCAAATTCAAAACATGCTGTAAGGCCGGTTTCAATTTAGACCTAGGGCTAATTTTATAATATTTTGGATCCCAATTGGATTATTTTATTATTAATTATAATTTTGGGTATTTCAAACGTGGTAAAAGTAAATTAAAATATTTTAAAATTTTGAAGAATGATCGGGATTTTGGGGCGGCGCCCGATGCACACCTATGCGATTGTTTGGAATCTGATTTGGAATTTGAAATTAAAGATTATATATATATATAATAATAATAATAATAAGATAAAAAAAGAGAAGAAAGAAAAAGAAAGGAGAGAGAAGGGAAAGAGGGTGGCTAGGGTTCGTAGGCGAAGGAGAAGGAGGAGGAAGAGGAGAAGGGAGAGGAAAGAGGTCGGCGGCGGCGGTGGCTTACCAGTGAGGCCGCGAAGGTTGCGGCGTGCGGTGGCACGGCATGGGATAAGAGAATCGTGCAGGAGAGAGGGTTGTGCGGAGATCGATGACGACGGCTGCGTAATAGCGTCGGCACCGACTGGGTGGTGCCGAGGAGGCCGATGACAGTCGGGCAAGCTACGCGGTGGTGGATCGACAGCAGAGGAGCGGCGTTGGCATGTGCTATAGCAACAGGGAGAAATCAGGCACGAAAAAGAGCGGAGGAGAGAGGAGACGTGTGCGATGGCTAAGAGGGTGAGCTCGTCATGGGGCTGCAGCGACGACGAGGGTCGCCTGGAAGGTCGACGACGGCCGTTCGAGGTGACAGATGCGATAGCGGTGCGGCTGAGCCGTGCGTAGAGAGGAGAGAGGGAAGCGAGGGGTGCACGTGAAGCAGGAGAGAGAAAGGCTCGATTGGAGTGCTTCGGGACATCCTTTCTTCGGATATGCAGAGTGTAATATTAAGGCAAGTAATCTCTAGCCCTATTATTGGTCTGATTTAATTTTTGATACATTTTGACTACTGTGAGAGATTTTACTAATATGCATGTGTTTTTCTATACCCCCAATTTATCAATTATGTACATGCATGTATATTTTATCGGCTGTACAGTGATTTTGTACTGGTATTTATGATTTGGAGGGATTTTGGACACCCAAATGATATATATGTATGTTTGTGTATCCGTATATTATGAAACCATGAACCAGGCCTTGCACTAATCATACATGCTACCGGGAGCGGGATCACTACGGGACCATGGCAGTCTGAGACCCTATGGGTTGATTTGTGATCTGAGGCATTGGCTATTTGTGGCACCGCTCCCGACGGGGAGGCTAAGTCCTGATGGGGACGTATATGATAAGCTACTTCCGCCGAGAGGAATGTTGAGACTTTTGTAGCTGATCTGTCCCACTGTGTATTTAATTAAGAACCATCGTAAGGAATTGACAGAAAACTAATATATTCGGACATCCTAATATATAACTAAAACTTGAGGTTGCACCCAAAGCCGCAGGTGGTAAAACATAGTGAGCAAGTTTCAAATTTATGGGAGACAGAGTACATGGATGGCCTTGAACTATTGGCCTAAACCGTAGTCGAGCCTTGAGCTGCTGGCTTAAATCACAGCCGATATAGCCGTGGTTACCGGACGAGGATAACCCTTCCTCAAGTTGGTATCATTGATCTTTGGTTCTTTGATTTCGTTCATGCTTTGTATTTCTGCATGTGTTGCATTTGAGATACGTTGTTTGGCCCATAGATGGGCGATAGGAATGCCTCATACGTACCGAGGCGATAAACCCGAAACGTGTTTTGGTTTATATTTTAGTTCCGACGATATTCTCTTGATTTCTATATTATGAGTTTTAGATCTGGACAACGGTATGTGTCCCACACATATGTGGTGACGGTCGCAATTATGTAATGTGACCTCGGATCATATGATATGACATTGTCTACGAGATTTTACCGGATCGTGATTTATATAATTTTGTCCCTGAGGGATGAGTTAATACGAACGACGATTTAGTACGAGATATCTCCTCAATTTTCATGGATTTCACGGATATTGTGTTTTGTTTTACGTGATTGCTATGCGATATCCATGCTTCTGATTTAAGTGTACCATTTTATATGATTGTTGGTACTTGCTAAGCTCTAGGCTCGTGTTTTCATATTTTATCCCTTCAGACCAGTGGCTTGGATACGCTTGTAGAGCTTGAACGTTGCCTGATGCGGCAGATCTCTATCAGTGAGTGGAGATATTCATATTGGTTATATTTCATAATATCGAGGATATATTATGGTTTTGTCTATGGCCGGATGAGGGCTTTGATCCATGTATAGAATATGTTTGGAGTTATCACGTTATGTTAATGAGTTATTGTAATGTTGAATACTTCCCTTGCGATATTTGGATAGCAGATCGTATATTGTGTTTGTCCGGATTTATGTCTGATGAGATCTTGTGTGGGTTTATCATGTTGGGTTATGTATGTGTGTGGATTGTCACACCCGAGTTGGGTTATTATGGTTAATAGAGTGTATATTATTGATTTTATTTTGACCTGTGAATATTGTGTTTCTCAGTCATGACATGCCTTTTTTTGGTAAGTAAGTAATTGTATTAAAAATAAAAAATTTATAGATCTATGTCCTAATTCTAAGTGTTTTGTTAACTTAAAATTAGAGCATAGGAAAGAGAGGAATACCCCCAAAACTCAAGGAAATACGCGGGATAAAAGATCACGGACCTAGACATAACAGGTTTAAGAAAATACAACCTAACTTAAATCCAAACAACAATCTAACAACCAAACCGGCAAGAAGGCCATCGATCCAGAACATCACGCAGCCCATCCCTGAGACCCCATCCCACACTTCAGCCAAGGTGCATCCTCACCAGAGCATCAACCATCAAACGGCACTACATAGTGTACAAGAGCAACCATTTTGAATTTCAAATTGTACAGCATCAGCACATTCACTACAAACCCGGCAGCATAACTATCCATAGGCATAAGACCAACCGCAACCAGCTTCACTTGCCAACAGGTGCAATGCATCGCCATCAACAACCCCAAACAGCTCACGGCCCCAACCACGACCAGGGGGATCAGCATCTTCAGGTTTCAAACCATCACAGGAACCACAGTCAAGCCATACCAGAAAAGAGAGACAGAACTCACACACTCCTCTCTAAATATATATATATATTTTTGGGAAGCACATCCATCAATGAAAAATTTCCCAGAGAAAAGGAGACGAATCAACACTAAGAATTTCCCAAAAATTTCCCAGAGATATCTGCAGCGTATATACTAAGAATCAACACTGCCTGCAAATCCATCATTACAGGGCACAAAACAAGCAGTGACCGAGAACAATTCAAATTTGACAAAGGCAGCCCAACAAGAGCTGCCTGGGTGCTGAAGGGTTAAATTTTTTTTTTGGAGGACGATAATCCATAATTCACACAATAATCCACACACAGCTGCAAGGATCCATCTTTCTTCCTCACAAACAGAACCAGTGCATCCCACGGAGATACACTCGATCTAATGAAATCCTTGTCTAACAATTTTTACAATTGTAACTTCAACTCTTTCAATTAAACGGGTACCATGCGATATGGTGCCTTCAAAATCAGGCTAGAACCAGGAATAACTTTGATTTTAAACTCAATCTCCCAATGAGGGGGTAACCTAAGCAATTCCTCTAGAAATGCATCCTCAAAATCACATATGACCAAAATATCTTTTGCCGGCACGTTATGGCTCCCAATAGTACTCGCATATGCCAAATAAGTTTGGCACCCACTTTTCATAAAATGTTTAGCATGTAGAGTGGAAATCAATATAGGCATTTCCTTCTTCCTAATTCCTTGAAAGAAAAAATGGTCAACTCCAGGAATATAAAAGTACACCCTTTTTAGGAAACAATCAATATTGGTATGAAATTTAGTTAGCTAGTCCATCTTCAAAATAACATCAAAATTGCGCATATCTAACAATACTAAATCCACCATCAAATGCACCCCACTCACCTCAACCTTACACTCTAGATACATAACATCAGTAATTATTAACGATCCGATAGGTGTCGATACAACCAAAGAATAACCTAGAATCCTCGGAGTGGATACAATATAGCATGCAAATCAGAGGGAACTAAAGGAGTGCGTAGATCTAGAATCAAATGAAACAGAAGCTGACACTCCATAAATAAGAAGGGTACATTCAACCATGTTCGGGAATACCTCAGCATCCTGTACCGTCATCGTAAATACTTTAGCCGAAACAGTTGGTTTTCTTGCTTCCAACCTCTTGGGCAGTGGGCAATCATTAATCAAGTGGCCCTGTTGACCATAATTATAACAAGCCCTCAACGCTCTATAACAAGGATTCCCCATGTGCTTCCTCCTACAATGAATGCAGTCAGCCGCTGATGTCTGAGAACTCATCACTAACTGAACTTTAGTGATACTCTTTTCCTTATCTGTCATTTTTGCCTTTTTAGATGGCCCCGAGGGCCCTATATTTGATCTTGTACTGTAACTTATCCTACTGGCTTCCCTCTTGACAAAGAACTTTTGGGTCTCCAACTCCCGCTCGAATATCAAAGATCGATCTAAAATCTCCGCATAGGTCTGGAGCTTCTGAGTCACCAATTGCCTCCTAATATCGTCTATTAATCCCTACTGAAACTTTTTAGCCTTCCTTAATTCGTCCTCCACAAAGTACGGCACATATCGAGATAATTTAGCAAACTTCGCATTATATTCTGCCACCGTACAGGTCCCTTGTCTCAGTCACATAAATTCTTTCTCCTTATGATCCTTGAGGCTAGAGGGGAAGTATTTTTTCATGAAAGCTTCTTCAAACATTCTCCAAGTAATATCATCATCGGGCACTCCCAACGCCCTCTTCTTTATGGCCCACCAGCTATCAGCTTCTCCTTCTAGTTTGTAGGCCACAAAAGTGACCTTTTTTCTATCGGAGCACTGGATCATCGTAAAAATCTTCTTCATCCTTTGAATCCAAATATCTGCCTTTACCGGATCTGGTTTTTTTAAAAATTTAGGCGCTCTCTCTGCTGTGTACTTATCATACACCGTCGAAGTGGGATTTACTAGGGCAGGCTCTGGTGTAGGTTCCGGAACCATGTGACGTTGTTCCATTGACTCTATGTTGTTTATCATCCTCCCCAATAGGTTTAGGTACTCGAACTCACAATCCTGGGGAGTGTTAGCGCCCCCACAGGTATTTCTTCCACCCCTTCTACTCACCATCTTATATCCTATAACCAAAAACAATATGATGTTAACAAATCTCAAGAAATCATATTAAAAGGAGAGGTTAACAATCATTCAATATAAATCAGGATTAGCCTAAGGGTTAACATCTAAACATCCTATCTAATCCTACCTATCCTCAACCTACTCGTACTTAAACTTAAACCTAAAATTCTACTTTAAGATCGATTAATCCTAAGGCGTCTGTTTTCTCTGATACCAAGTGTGACGGAACGGGTTTTTTTTCCTCCAATAACCTCCATCAATAAATAGATAAACTGATGCCCATAATAAAATAATATAAATATCTGTAGAAAATCGGGTAGAGTTTTCTCTAAAACTAGACAAAAAAATCCAATTCAAAAAACCTAAAATTTATCCAACCTGGACAAGCATACAGAGAAAAGATTTCAACAGATATTCATAACACAATACAGGATCATTCAAACGCCATAAATATATATCCATGGCTCCAACAAAACACATCCTATCCACTATTTTGAGTTCAAATGAAAGATACCATCTAGGAACCTGTACAATTCTAAAAATCAAAATGCGAAAGTAAAACTAAGTCCATAAGATAGTTCTGTGAAAGTAAGAAAAAGAACAGTAAAACAAAATATGCCATGACTATAAATACATAATTTTCATCCACAAAATTAGTTATTTATATTTACTATTGTCAGACTCCAAAAGTTCTTTGAGAGACTTCAGGACTCCTCAATGCTTCTTTAATTAAGTCCTTTCTTTACTCTTGTTCATCAGGCAGCAGCTCTATTGTCTCATCTGGATGGACAAAAATAAATATGGTAAGCCGAAACCCAATAAGATATCATAAAAGCATGCAAGTAAAACTTTCATGTAAAACATAAATACAATAGAGGAAAAGCCATGGAATTATCAAAGAACAAAAATGCACATGGAAAGTGAGAAAAGTAATCGTTATAAAAGCATGTCGGAAATCATATGTCAATTTCAAGCTTAACAATATGTCAAATACATATCCATCACATTTCTCAAAATTTTAGACCCAAACATACCCAAACTTTCAAGCTAGGGTTTGAGGCAAACCATCCGGACATAAATGAAACACAAAACATGAGCCAAACAATGAAATCGAAGTCATAATTCATAATAATCATACATAAACACAAAATATAGCCATAAAATCATAAGAAACATGTATTATTTGTAACGAAACTTAGGGGACGAGGGTTTTAAAGTATAAATATCAAAGTGGAGATATTAAAAAGCAAAAAAAATGGAAAACAAAGTTTAGGGTATACTTGTCGTAACCCAATCTACCATTTTTTTACTCTGATTAGATTTAAATCAGTGGAGAAACCCTTTCCTTTCCTTTTCCCTTCTTTCTCCCTTCGCTGCTCGGCATGGTCGTGCCCTGATTTCTCTCCCTTTCCCCTTTTAAAATGAAAACAAAATCAGGTCACTGGCAAATATCACGCCCGCAGTCGAGCACGCAGTGGGCGTGCAATAGGCACTAGCTCTCGACCCTTGCCTCGCTCGAGCGCACGGCGGTGTGTATCAGGTGGGTTCATTCTATTTTTGGCGCCTGCTTCTGCTCTTGAGCGCACGGCAGGCACCGTGCTGCTGGGAAGCACACCAGCACATAGCAGCCTAATTTTCTATTTTATTTTACTCCCGAAACTCAACCTCCCACATATATTGAGCTTCATCTTGATTATTATTATCTTAATTTTCTCTAAATTATCATGTTTTGAAATTGGGACCTCACAGAAGGTGTTTGAGTTTATTAATTGTCCTGAGGAAGATAAAATGAAGTTTGTTGCCTGCAAGCTTGATGGAGAGGCGAATATATGGTGGTCCATCCAACGACGAGTTTTGGGGATGGTGACAAAGAGGCAAATATACGGGATGTGTTTGTGGTGTCTTTTATAGAGAAATTTTTCCCACAAGTGTTCTGGAGATACAGAAAGACAAATTCAATAGTTTTTGTCAAGCAAGCAAAACGGTGGTGGAATATAATACTATGTTTACCAAATTGTCCTACTTTGCTCTATCTGTGGTGGAAAATGAGGCCCGAAGATCCTTAAAAGTTTTGTAAGGGCTACAAGAATCGATAAAGAAACAGTTGGTGCCCCTCTGATTGTAAACATATAGCAAAGTATTCGATCACACCTTTCTTATTGAAAACATTTTTTATGAAATGATTGAAAAGAAGAGGTCAAAGTTATAAGGCCTGATGCTCTCACTCTTAATCCAACACTCATAATAAAGGAAAGGAAATTGGGGTAAAGTCTTCATCAACAAAGCCTCAGCATCCAAAGATCGTCGAACAAACATCATGCCGGTTAGCTAAGTTATCGTCAAAATGGACCTTATTTTAATTGTGGCCAAGTTGGTCACATGATAAAAAATTGTCCATTTCCTCTTATATGTCCAAAGAGAAGGTTTCCATTCCTAGAAGGACTTTTGCATCACCAATGAAAGATGAGAGTGCAAACCCATCAATAATTGAAGGTTTTGTGGGAAATTTTGACTCTATGGCTCATATATTGATTGATCTTGGTTCTACGTATTCTTTCGTGGCCCCTATATTTGTTTGTAAATTGCTTATGCCCCCTCAGTTTTTAAAATATGTATTAGTGGTATTTACCCAAGTGGGCAAATCTTTGTTAGCCAATATTATGTATCATCAACATTTTGTTTGGGTCAATGGGTTTGAGTTGATGGTAGACTTGACTTTACTTAACATGCCTAATTTTGATGCTATTTTGAGGATAAATTAGTTGGCATGCTATCATGCTAGTATGGATTGTTATAATAAGTCCACCTTATTCTATATTCCTGGATATGAATCTTTCAAGCTCTAATAAAGATCGAAAAGGAGTCAGGTGGACTAATTTGAGCTCTACATGCAAGCCATTTGATGAAGGATGGATGCTTAGCTTATTGGCCTATCTGACCATATCTGGAAGTCTTGATGTGTTGCTTGATGAAATTCCAATGGTATGTAAATTCGAGAATGTTTTCTCGAATGAATTGCCTAATGTAGCTCCAAATTGAATAATTAAGTTTGTCATTGATATTGTTTCAAGATCTGCACTTCTTAAGAACTCCTTATAGAATGGGCCCATTCGAGTTGAAGATTTGAAATAACAATTACAAGAATTATTGGAAAATGGATTTATTCAGCCGAACATGTCACATTGGGGTGCCACTAGTGCTTTTTGTGAAAAAGAAGAATAAATTGATGAGATTATATATTGATTATTTGTAATTAAATAAGATCATAATTAAGAACAAGTACCCACTTCGATGACAGACGATATGTTTGATCAGTTGCATGGAGCTCAAATTTTCTCTAAGATCGATTTGCATTCGGGGTACCATCAATTAAAAATCAAGCGTATGAACATGCCTAAGATGGCTTTCAAAATAAAGTATGGCCACTATGAATTCTTTGTGATACCTTTTGGGTTAACAAATACACTGATAGGTTTTATGAATATCATAAATCAAGTTTTTCAACCATATTTAGATCAGTTTATCATAATTTCTATTGATGATATTTTGTTTTATTCAAAAGGTTTTAAGGAGTATGAGGTTCATTTGAGAATTGCATTGCAAACTTTGATAAAAAGATGACTATTTACTAAATTAAAAAAATGTGAGTTTTGATAAGAAAAAGTACCATTTTTGGGGTCTATAGTCTCCAAAATGGGTGTTTTAATGGATCTGAGAGATTGAAGATGTGGCTAATTAGAAACAACCAACCAATCATGCAAAGGTATGGAATTTTTTGGGTTTAGCTAGTTCTTATAGGTGTTTTGTTAAAAATATTTTGATGATTGCAGTACCACTGACACATTTAACTCAAAAGAGGATAATTTTTTTTGGATGAAGACTGTAAGATAAGTTTTTAGGAACTAAAGAATTAAATCACCTCCACACCAATATTTTCGATTCTAGATGGATCGAGAGGTTTTATGGTATATTGTCATGCTTTGAGGAAAGGTTTAGGCTGTGTTTTGATGCAACGTGATTGAGTGATTTGTAGAAGTTTCATTGCTTTTCATTGCTATAAAGAAATGTGGATGCATATTGTCTTGTTTTTCAATATGCTACAAATATTTCAGAACCGAGAAAATTGTGCACATATTTGCCCGTGTTTTAACAAGTTATTACTATATAATATTACTTTAAAACTACTAATGGCTAACAGCAAGATAACCATGAAGTTGACCTCGTTACAAGAGGTATAATTAATTTAAATTTCATAGCTTATTTGTTTGACATTGGAGGTCAAATAATTAAGTTGCTTCTAATATCTAGTTTATTTGTTCCCACCGGTCATTCCTTGGTAGTTGTTTATATATGTTTTGATCATTTCCATGTGACAACAACTTAGATATGCTAACTTGGCTATGCCACCCATGACACCTCAGACAATATCTCGGACTGTGCTAAGTGTTGGGACCCAGACCACATATTTGAACTGCAAGAAAACAATCAATAATTTTTAGCAACCACATAACAATCACCAATAATAAAATGTAATGTAATTTTATGTGTAAAAATCTCTTAAGAATGAGAGTAATAAACTACAGAATAATATATCTGAAATATCTCCACTATAAAATCAATTTAGTTACACAAATTACACAAATATAAATACTAGACACCTTATAATAATAGACTGAGTAATAATGAGTACAAGATGAAAGAGTAAAAAATATAACTAGTAAAATATTCTTCTTAATTTCAAGAGTAGTGTTCCCAAGGTTGATGGAAACTGAAACACAATTTATAACTCAACCAGATACTCGAATCTTCCTCTTCCCTTTACTCTCTCTATTTTTTTCTTTTTCTCTCAAAAATGGCACTCTATGTCTAAAAACATACAAGTGTTTAACCCTAAAAGTATGTCAGTACGTTTTTATACTCTAAACCATGCTCAAACACCTGTCAGGCATACCTTAAGCACGAGTTCCACTGGAAACAGCACCCCTCAGGCGCGCCTTGAGCATGCCTTTCTGGAATCAGCGCCTCGAGTGCACCTCGACCGTGCCACTTCTAGAATTGACACCTCTCTAGCACACCTCAAGTACACCCCTTTTAGAATCAACGCTTGGCTGCACAAGCAAAACACATGGAAAAATTATAATCCTTTATATCAATATAGTACACGTGTATCCTCATCCATACCACCGATCGATACGTCAAACAGGTATGAGCCCATATAAGAGTGACCCATAATTCAACAAACTTTCTTTCACAACCATGTGGGGGTAATCATCATCCTGGTAATAATTCGATAAACTTAAAAATTTTCCCTTCGTAGCACTATGATCATCATATCCAATCCATTCTCATTAGTCTTGACATTGTCTAGTGTCAACAACTCCAAGCAAACAACATTCCACACCAAATGATATCTCACATCAATGTACTTCAATATTGGAATGAAATGATGAGTTTTTAAAAAGGTGAATTATATTTTGATTGTCACAAAGTAGAACATATCATTCTTGCTTAAAGCTAAGTTTTTTAATGAACTTCTTCACCACAATATCTCCTTATTTGCATCCATCACAGCTATGAATTCTGCTTTGGTGGTAGAAAGTAACACATTTCTACAATTTAGATTGTCAAGAAATAACTCCTCTCACAAACATAACTAAGTACCATGATGTGGTCTTTTGAGAGTCGATATCGTCCGCCATGTCTATATTAGTATTCCCAACCAAAAGTAGTCTATCACTTCTGAAACATAAGCATAGCTTTGAAGTTTCTCAAAGATACCTCATGTGACAGAACGGATCCTTATCCTCTAAAGATTTCCGTTAATAAACATACAAAACTAATGCTTCAAATTTAAACACATTTAATTCTGTAGAAAATCGGATAGAGTTTTCTCTAAAAATGGGCTAAAATTATACAAACAATCTGAATAAACATAACCTGCACAAGACATATATATACATAATCCTCAAAATTAAATTCACTACACATCCACAACATATTCACACGATCGATAAATGCATATCATCCATGGCTCCAAATAGTACTCCTAATTACCGTATTGGATCTAAGAGAGATACTATCTAGGACCAAAATAAATCTAAATATCAAAAATAATATGGAAGCAACCACCTGCGAAAGCAAAAATAATACATTCATCAAGGTACAAAAACATTCTATATCATCATCATGTACAACATTCCTTCAAAACACTAGCTATATACATTTATAAGTCCTTAAAACATCCAAAATCTTCAAAAGCCTTCAAGCTCCACGAGCCTCTTCTAGCCAATTCCTATCTTTGATCCTTCTTATCAGGCTTCAACTTTTCTGGAGGGGAACAGAAAGTAATGGATGAGGTAGCAGCTCAGCAAATGTATCCAAAATTGCAAGAATAGACATAAATATCATACAAGCATGCACTTATAAAATGACAAATAAACAAATAAGAAATTTAAGAATCAAATATGTATGTGGGTTAGGCATAAAGATGAAAACGATGCATAACCAAAAGAAAATTTCTTGGTTCTTAAAACTCGGATCAAAAACACAAATTCTTCACTTATTCTTAGTTCTCGGTCCTTATCTGAAAATAATTTAATCATAATTTCTTTCTAAATTCTCATTTTGAAATACAAATCCCTCTTGTGACGGAACGGATTTTTTTTTTATCCTCTAAAGCTTCCGTCAAATAGAAACCCAATTAATGGTTTAAACATAAGGCAAGACTTCTG
>JAOVVI020011856.1:0-12477 GCA_028571085.2 Nepenthes alata | reverse complement strand
TTGTTGAGTGTATATTTTGATTTGTCACACCCGAATTTTGAGATTTAGTATTATTTGTTTAAAAATTAATTGAGAGTTTAGATTTTAAAAATTATAATTAATTATTTAAATTGACCTGCTTGGTTCGGGTTCGTGATAATTGGTGTTGAAGTCAACCTATTTTTTTAATTTCTAAAAATTTCACTCACAATCTTTATCCCAAAGAAAAACCATTTTTTTTAAGGTCAAATATGTCAATGGCATTACAATCCCTGAAAACGTTTCAACAAAGCACCTATAATAACCTGTCAAACCCAAAAAACTCCATTTTTTTGTAACATTTGTCGATTAATCCCAATTAGCCAGAGCTTCAACCTTTTTTATATCCATTGAAATACCTCCTTTGGAAGCTATGTGCCCCAAAAATGATACTTCTTGCAACAAAAATTCATATTTCTTGAATTTAGTGAGCAACTGCTTTACCCTTAAAGTTTGTAGCATTATCCTCAAATACATTTTATACTTATCAAAATTCTTTGAATAGATTAAAATATCATTAAAAAAATGACCACAAATTGATCCAAGTAAGGCTAAAAAGCTTGGTTCATGAGGTCCATAAAAGATGTTAGCGCATTCATTAGCCTGAAAAGTATCGCCAAAAATTCATAATAGTTGTACCTCATTCTAAATGTTGTCATGGCTACATTCTCACACTTAATCCTTAATTAATGAAACCTTGAACACAAATCAATTTAAGAAAAAACTTGAGCTCCATACAATTGATCAAATAAATAATCTATTCACTGGAGTGGATGCTTATTCTTGATTATAATTTTATTCAACTCCCAATAATTCACATATAGTTACATCCATCCGTCTTTTTTTTATAAAAAGGACTGGAGCACCATAGGGTGATACACTTAGTCAAAGCCATTCTATAGGGAGCCATCGAAATTGATTTAGATCCTGGCACAACAATGGTAAATTTAATCTCTCGATTAGGAGGTAAATTAGTTAAATCCTACGAAAACATTTTCTCAAATTTACATACTACCGATATATCTTTAATGGCCACATTAGGGTTTTCAAGTATGGTCACATATGCCAAATAAGCTCGACACTATCCTTTATTAAGTGGCTCACATAAAAGGACGAGATCAATCCACTTGTCTCCCTTCCGACTCTTCCTTGGAACTCTAAAAATTCGTATCCTAAAATATAAAATAAAATGGGCTTATTGAATCAATCTATACTAGTATGATAATATGTCAATCAATCCATTTTTAAAAGGACATTGAAATCAAGCATATCCAATAAGATCAAATCCGTTAATAATTCATACCCATGACCCAAACTAAACACTGGGGATACAAAATATTGGCCAACAAAGACTTGCCTATCGAGGTAGATACTACCAATAACATTCCAAAATTTTAGGGGTACATGCAATTTACAAATTAATATAGGGGCCACAAAAAATACATGAACCCGAAATCAATCAAAACATACACCATGGAATCAAAAATTTACATATTACCTTCAACCACCGAAGGGTCCACCCTTGCATCCATTTCCATTGTTGTATACGCCCTTTTAGGAACAGTGGTCTTCCTCTTTGAGTGCCTTGAAGGAGCTAGACAATCCTTCATAATGTAGCCAATTTGGCCACAATTGAAATATGCTCCACTTTGATAGTAGCATATCTTCCTAACATGATTTTTACCACAAATTCACACATTGTCTTTGTATATTTTGGCTTCATCGGCAAAGACTTCACCCTGATTGACTTTTCCTTGTTTTGAGCCTTGGACCTTGAATAGGAGCCTCCGATCCTTGAACATTAGCCTCTACCTTCCCATCTCCTTTGAAAATATTTCTCCATCAATTACTCTTACTCAATAAGCAAAGCTCGGTCAAGTATTTCGGGATATGTCCGCAGATGGAGTGGCACTAGTTACTTCCCGATCAAATTTTGGAGCCTTTACAAAAACTTTTGAGCTCTCTGAACCTCATCTATCACCATGTGGGGAGCAAAACGGGACAACTCCATAAATTTTGTGTCATACTCTACCACTATATTATTTCCTTACTTCAAACGGCTAAACTCATCTGCCTTAATCTTTCGGACACTGGACAAGAAAATTTTTTTCATAAACGACTCCACAAAGATGTCCCACAAAATTTCTTCATTTTTCATCCCTAAAATTCAGCATTGAGTGGCCCACCACCAACTTGCCTCTCATTCCAACTTATATGTAGTGAATTTAACTTTATCTTTTTTAGGACAATCAATCATCTCAAACACCTTCTCCTCTCTTTAGATTTAATTTTCACCTTTGATAGGATCAAATTCTCCAAATAGTTTCATGATATGCTCACACTTGAAGCGGTCAAAGGATGTCCTATCATATCCTTGGTTAGCTATTCTCCTCATGGCGGCCAAGTCATCATCTTGCCGTTAAATTATGCGATCTATAATGTCATTCATATGACCCATCATCGCAAGGTAATAAACCTCTTGGCTCAAACTCGGTCCTTCACATCCAGAACTTATGTTATATACTATAATAACATCAATCATACAAAATACCCAATTAATTAGTTCCTCAAGATTAACCCAAAATACCTCTCCTTATAACTCTTCTTTGATACCATGCCATATCATGACCCCGAACTCAAGCAAGTCCTAAGAATAATTATAACTCATAAAAATTTAAATTCTAAAGATAAGACAATAACCTAACAAATCCTAAAAATCCAGGCATGAACCGACACATCATCAATATAATCCAAAATAATAATACTAACAATATTAATCATTATAGGATTTTTGGATAATTCATTTGGACAAATAAACAGTCACAACCTACTCCAAAATTTCGTAAAAAAGAAGTGACCGATGACAAAACAAACAAATCACGAAGCCATAATAAGCCAAACGCCACAAAATCTAATTTAATAAAATAATTCAAATATCATTTTATTGATAATATAATATACAGTCAACATTCTATTTGCTACCCCCAAATAGTACCAAAATATATCCGTTGTGAACACTGTCCAAATACAATGCTGATATTTACCAAAAACACATCAAACTTCAATCCAATTGGTGTTCGAATTTTCTACAATAGATTGAAAACCAACCAATCCGAAAGAATAAGACCAATAAAAATGTGAATTGAATACTCAACAAATATCAGTATATAATATAACACATAAATGCGTCCAAAATCAAGATGAGAGTCGACAAACACATACAAAACATATAAAACCACAAACCAAAAACCCGTCAACAAAAGTCCGAATATTGTCTTGTACTCAAAAATATAATCCAAAATAAAATTCATAAGTTTTAATTATACGAGACCAATTGAATCCAAACTATGAACAAAATCTGTAAATATTAGTCAAAATGTTAAATACAATTAATACCTGTAAAATATATCAAAAATCTAAAATATATACAAATTAAAGAACCAAAAAAAAAATTTAATTTGAGGAATAGTTATACTTACTCCCGGTAACATTATACCATATTAATTACTATTTAGACTTATAGATAATGCTGTCTACATACCATCTTCTATAAACGAAAACGAATCTATTATCTTTTATCACCCATAGAATGTGTGCTCTCTTTAAATCTATGTAATATATTATGATGTCTAAATATATTAATTTTATTTAATTTTTTACGATGGTTTTCATAAAATACAAATTGAAAAATGTCTCTATATTATATTTTTTATAAATATACTTATATATGAACATAACCCTCAAAATATTTATTTATTTTTCATAAACAAGAAATTTTTTTGAATATTAGCAAAAAAAAATAAAATCTCAAATCTTCTGGTAAATCTACATGCATGTATGGGTAAAACAAATGGGAAAAAAATAAAATGACATGCATGTATACCAAAATCATCAAATGTGAGTAAAAATAACCAAAAATAGAAACAGACCAAAATATAGGGTAAGAATACTTGTCTCAATCTTCAACTAAACAAATCTAACAAAGACATATTTTGAAGTACCTCTTTTCCTCTTTTTTTGTCTTCATTTTCCTCCTCTTTCTCTCTCCTTCACTTCCTTCTCATATGAAATGACCGAAATAGTTTACGTTAGGCCTTATATAGTCAAATCGATGCACGAACGCCGCTGAAAAGCATGTTAGGCACCGTGCTAAACTCTTACTGTGCATGAGCATTGCCTTGGGCATGCCTTGAGCCTGACCCCCACAGGAATCAATACTTGAGCGTCACCTCAAACGCTCCTCGAACACTCTCCAATCTGGAATCTGTGCTCAATCACATGTCAAGCGTGCTCAGACGCCAGTTTACTTCCTTACTCTGAATATCTTATAAATTTACATTACATAATTATTTTTAATATATCCAATTTAATCTAAAATAAATTGATAATATCAAATTAATTAAGATAAAAATCGGGTATTACAAAGTTTTTACTTTGAACTTCAATTGACTATTACTAAGAGGATTGAGAAAATTTAAAAATTAAAAATTTTGATTTCAAAGCTACTATATCTATTAAATATTATGGACAAACTACATAAATCAAGAACAAATTTGAGAAATTAGACTTCTGCCTTTTTTTATCAATTGATAAATTTTGTGCAAAAAGAATACAACTATATCTGATATGGTTTAATTTAAATTATGACTAAACTACCTATCAAATTAAGAATTAATATTTTAATTTTATTAAATTTAAGAGATCAAATATTATTAAAATATAAAAATTTTATATATTAACAAAATATATTTTTGAAACTGCAATGTTTTGAACACTAAATTTCTCTATTATTTTTTACATCACATCATAATACAATGTGTCTATGGTAAAAAAAAAAGCAAATCTTTAAATACTAATTGATTGCAAAAATATCATTATTTGAAAGCATTTTGTAGCTATAATGAGAATTGTCTAATTCACCAACCACTATCATTAATTAGTAAAAATATAATAATATTAAAAAACAATATAGAGATAAGGATGCAAAGCATAACCAACAGCTCATGATCTGATAGATGAACCATGGTTCTTCTACATAATAAGACATTGGAAGGGATATTCTCCACAAGCTCATGCCTTTCAAAAGAATATCATTTTTTTATATTTTATTATAATCATTTTCAATTTCAAAATTTTTCATTCTTTAAACGGTTGTGATTGTTTTAAAGGCAATGAATGGCCGAGATTCATCAAATATTTAAGAAAATAAAAATTATTTGAGAGGACTATAGATAATATAAAATGGTATAATATGTCTCCACGAGGCATCCATACAAGATAAGTGGGATCATACGAAGAATATGCCATCCTTCAAGTCTTCTCCTATGAAATTAACAGCAAAACTTTAGACTTTGACAATTAATTAAACTTTAAAAATAAAAATCAACAACAAAATCAGAAACAAATCTACAATTATTAATAACTTAATAGCTTTTCCATATGTACGATCCTCCCTATAACTATTGTTAGAGTCATTTTTCTAATTGATATATTCCGTGACCATATGTACTATTGTATCGATGTCGGATTATGGGTTGTCGAGATACAATATCAACACATATCTGTTGTTGTCTGTTCCGTCTTCCAGGGATACCTCGTCTGCCGTGTGCTATCCAGTCGCTCGAGCCCGTCCGAAGCCCCGCGCCCTCTGTGCGCTTGCTACCCGCTCGACCCTAAAATCTAGAATGGTCCCCGCTCGCTACCCGCTCGACCCTAAAATCTAAAATGGTCCCGGCTCGCTGTGTGCCGCCCCCGCACTCGAGCCCAAAATCCAGCCTCGCTCGCTGTGCGCCGCCCCCCGCACGAGCGCAGGCAACGGACAAGTTTTTAAATGTAAATTTTGAGTCATCTATAAATGCATATCTTATATTTTTGGAACCCCAATGACTCTGGACAAACTAGTTTCGTGCCCCACTTGAGAAAAAGGGTATTTTTGCTCCATTGATATTGCTTATCTTGATAAAATCAAAAGCTACGAGATTGATCTTCATATTCTAATAAGTTTTCTCTTCACATTCTCTTAACCATTTAAACACTTCCTTCTACCTTCATTGGAGACATTGGTTCGTTGAAGAAGGAGACCTGATCATGTTCGGCAATTCAAGTGGCTCTAGAGGAAAGATTGACGTGAAGACCGAAAGGTATACAGTTTCATTGCCGCGGGCAAATTCGAGGAGTTCCTTGGTAGGAATCACAAGACGGGAGTAAGTCGGCTAGGTTAGCGCGTTGTTACCACCCGGTCTGTAAGTTAATTTTTATAGTGCATTGCTTTCCTAGCCATTGAAACCGAGAGGATTTTTCCCGATTATCATGGGTATCGAGTTTTTCCTTTGTCATAAAAAATCATGTCTTTTTTATTATTACTTATACTCATTTATACTTTGCATGATTGTTAGTATCATTAACATCTAGAAATAAATATTCTTTACGTGTATTGGATATTTAATTTTTACTGCTTTCACTATTTATTATCGAGATCGAAATCTGATTGTACACTGTAGCACGAAAAGTGCTTTTTCAACTATGTAATAATATATAATCGGTCCAAATTTATATGAATGATTAAAACGCACCTAAGATTTTGCTTACTTAGATGTACACATAATAGGCATCCAGTCAAGTACTTTATCATCATGTCTCTTAGGATATCCTGATCTAATCCATAATTACTAAGTTTAATTTTTATTATTATACTTTTGGGATTTAAATTTTGGTTTAATCTCATAAGATATGGATGGAAATTTTTTATTCCTCAACAAATAAGAAATGATAGAATGCGGTTTCCTACGTCAAATTTGATGGGGCATGAAGCCGACGTATCACACCATGATTACTTTGTGCAATAACAACTAGTCGATGTGTGACACGAAAAATTAAAGGGGGATTATTAAATAAAATATGGTGGTCCAAGAGCTACATATTAATTTTCTAACCTGTTGGGAAAATTTTGATACCATAGGCTGTTTTTTTCTCGTAAGTATATGTTATATAATTAATTCTATGTAATTTTTTTCAATTAAAGAAAATATTATATGTGAAAAAGAATAGGAGATCCCTAATTTTGAATAATTTTGACCCTTTTAATTTATAGAAATAAATATACTTGGATATACAATACATATAAAATGTATTCATAACTAAATGTAAATTAAAATAAATATTAGTAGTTAATTATAGTACCAAAATAAATCTCAATAATAAAAAACAACACATAGGTTTTGGTGATAAAAAAATTTTTGATAATCAATAATTATCAAGTAAAATCTTACGAGTTTCTATCATTAATGAAAGTAATGTATTAAAGAAGTTAATTTATAATCTAAGTGATACAAGCACAATAAGTTTTAGCTAACTTATTCTCAACTTGAAACCTTTACCAAGGAACTCGAATTTACTTTTAGCAGTGAAATCGGATATTCTCTGATCTTCTTGTCAGCATTACTTTACTTGCCATAGAACTTTTGCACATTAATGGATTCAAATGTGCACGCCACCAATATCCCGACATAAGCTTATAGACATGAGCTAATGTGTGATATAATTAAGAAATGCGTTGGGAGTGAAAATCTTGGTAGTTTATCATAAGAGTAATACTTTGGTTTTCTCAAATAAATGGTGGAGATTCACTTTTTATCAAAGAGAGATTTGAGATGGTTACTATTTTTCACTTTGCTCTGTTTCTTTCTCTGTAGACAAATATGTGAAAGTAAAATATTTATTAAGGAGGTTAGAAATTAGGTCAAAAATACACAACTGTTTAAAAAGTAGCACCTTAACAAATATTGCCTCATAGATGCGCTTCAGATATAGAAGCTTTAGCAAGAGGTTTGCATCCCAACACACGTGCACCACTCGGGGTCACTGATCAGGGTAATTCTTTGATACCAATTGAAAGAAACTTTTTATCCCAAATCAAATAAAAATTTTGACCTCTTAATAATGTACGAAAGTAATACAAAAATAAATATTCAATACACATAAAGAATATTTTAATCTAAATGAAGCAAATAATAAGTATAAAATATAAAACAATAAATAATAGCATACTGACTCATTTTTTTATGACGAAGAAAAATCTCGATAACAGCTAATATTGAATAAAATCCTCCGGAATTCAACGGTCAGGAAAGATATGCACTATGAAAATTAACTTACAAACCGTGTGGTAATGACGCGTTAATCTAGCCGACTTACTCCCATCACGTGATCTCTACCAATGAACTCCCTAGATTCGTCCACGGTAACGAAACCAAACTCCTTCCGGTCTTTATGTCAATCTTCACTTACGAACCGTTTAAAATTCCAAACACCACGAGAATCCCTTCTTCACACTACCAACATCGCCAATAAATGTAGATGGGTAGGTAGAATTGTAAATGGTAAGGTAAAAGTGGTGAGAAAATCATAACACAATAATACAATAATATAATTGAGATTTTTTCAAATGGAGTAATGATTAAAGTAGAAGAAGCTTGTTTTCTCTCAAAGTAGGCGTTCCAAAATGCATAAGCAAAAAGTATGGCAATAAAAAGAATGAAGAAACATATAGAGAGGCTTGAAAAAGATGTTTGAAAAAAATGATTGTTGCCGCGGCGCTTGAGCGCGGCGAGTACACCTAGGGTTTCAAGAGGAACATGCATGGGCGCTCGAGCGAGAAGGCAGCAACCTTCGAGTGCAGAGTTATTTGTTTTGGGGCTCGAGCGCACAACGAGCTCATGGCAGGCAGTACGCTACTGGAATTGGGGCTCGACTGAATGGCGAGTGCACGGCAGGCATAATGCTACTGAAATTGGGGCTCGAGCGCATATTAGGCGAACTACAGGCGTAGGAAACTGGAAACGGACAGCCACAGAAATGAGTTGATGCAGCACTTCAATGAACATAATCCAATATCGACACACGATTAAATATACTCACTGAATGTGTCAACACAAAAATGACCCTAACACTACCCATTCACTAAATATGTAAATATAAAATATTTCTCACAATATGGCATTTCATGCAAAATTATCTCGGTTAGATTTGAAAATTGATTTCAAATAACATTTTTGAGCCGACTCTGATACAAAATATTATTAGCGTGAGATTCAACTATTATTGGCCCTAAATAACTTTGTTATACAATATAATATAAGTGTGTAAATTCTAGATATGAACAATAAAAAAATAATCAAGATAAAAACAATAAAAAGTACAATTTTTATAAAAATAACAAAAAATTGTTATAATTTATAATCATCTTTGGCATTCGGAGTCCATATCTTATGCCAGATCCTATATAGGATTGATGTCGTTTGCACACCAACTCAAATGCCAGAGAAATGAATTTAAAAATCGGCATTCGAATTTATAGTTTAAATGCTAACTCAAACGTCAGAGTTCTATTAAAAACACTAACATTAAAATAATATACAATGGACATACAACTCACAAAAAAAAATACAAAATCTAGCATGTTATTTTATTCTGATATTAATCTCAACATTTTACTTACCAAAAAATATAGTAAATCTCAGCATTCAAACAGACCACTTCAATGCCATTGACTTCTTTTCATGCATACGTGATGACAAGTTGCTAGTGACAATGATATGCACGCAAAGTCTTTGATAAGCATTTCTACCAATTCAATATAAATCAACAATACAACCCATAGCTGTATTTTAACTTATATTTTGTACTATATCACTAAAATACCTAAGTTTTCTATTTGATAAATTATAGATAAATAACAGGATTGTCTAATATAAGTATCACCCTAATAGATGCTGCACGTTATACAATATCACTAGCATTACTGAGTATATTATATTAATTGACAATTTGTCCATTCATTGAGGCCATAAATTATAATTTGGCTCAACCTTTGAAATGAAATGTTCAAACAAGGATAATTAAGTTTCCTTCATGAGTTAATTTTTTTGAATGGTTCTATAATTTTTGGGAGATGTCTATTGTTTTATAAAATAGCTACTGCTATACATATCTTATTGACAGGTATGCCAATAATGGACTTGCTGGCCCAAGAAGGAGAAGCAACCTAGATACACAACGGCCTATTAGTGCATGGACGGTTAACACCAATTGTTGACCGGTCGAAAGGCCAATGAGTAAGGGGAAGCCTAAGAACAGGACGGCCCGCTTTGGCCCAAAACGGTCAATGCTTCTATTGACCAGAATCATGCAAGATGGCCAACGCTTGTACTAACTGAAAGTATGACCAGTTGACCGTCTGAAGGTCATGCCTCAAGTGGGCCAAGCCCAATTTGGCCCACACGACCGTCCTCAGCTAGTTACGGTCTTCTCTTCTGATTTCACGCTCTTTACAAAATGCAATCTCCACTATTACGATCATTAGCAGATTCAATACGCATCCTAAAGGAAGGCGCCGGAATCTTTTCCCTATCCACTGAAAACCATAATGGTTATAGAATACAGAAGGAAAGTAATCAATCTAGCGTCAGAATATTTTCAGTTGGATAACCTCTTACCATCACCTAACCTCTTGTTCATAATTGTAGTGTGCAGGATCCAGACTCAGTGGACGGAGTCGAACTTAAACAATCGACTTGATCCAAATCTGTTTAAAACTTGGATCCATGATGTATCATTAGCGCCGTCTGTGAGAGGCTTACAAAAATCCAACCACTTTATTTCTCCATGAGCTCTCTCTGTTTTGCCTCTCATCAAACAGAATGGTTAACACAATAGCGAAAACTAGCGGTCTCGCTAGACACACGACCACACCCGACCAGGAGAACTCTGTTGGTAACCAAGTCAATGGGGTAGTCAACTATGTGCCAACACCCTTTTTCCAGAACCTGGCGGAGCACATGAGTAGCATGAACAGAATGCACCAAATGCTATACGCCCACTAGAAGAATGTTTAGAAGGGGGCTCCACCCGCAGTATTCCCTGCTCCGGCCTCCAAGAGAGGAGGATAGAAGAAGAAGAAACCGGCAAAGAAGACCAAGAGGCCGGCCAACACTTAAGCTCTGAAGGCCTCACACGCCCAGAGTTGATCAAGACTCGAAGGACGTTTGGGTAGTAGGACTCTGGCGGAGAGTTCGGAATGAAGAATTCCTCGATACTCTCAGACAGAGATCAAGCCTCAGGCTCAGTAGGGAGCATCCAATATCGTTAGATCCGCTCGTGGTAGTAGCGGGCACACTACTCGCCATGCCAGAGAAAGAACAAAGTTGAGAACCTACCGTAACTCCAAAAGAACTGGCGACGCCATCCCCACAGATTCACTGGTGGAGAAGATCCTGAAATGCGTGTTCAAGGATGACGAACACGCCATGGATCCAAACAGATCTCCCTTCATGGCACAGATCTTGAACTGTCCCATGCCGACCGACCAAATTTAAGATACCAACTCTTGACTATTATGATGGGAGCACTGATCCTATGGATCAGCTTAATCATTTTTGCACCCATCTGAGTCTCCAAGAGTTGGAGGATGCAGCCATGTGCCGCTACTTTCCTCTTACACTGAAAAGAGACGCCCACATCTAATTCCATTTGCTCCAATTAGATTTGATCCGGAGCTTCCAAGAGCTCTGTAACCTCTTCTTGGCAAATATGCCTCTAGCTTCCATGAAGAGAAGCAGCCTTGACATCTCTCCCATATCAAGTAGAAGTAGGGAGAGAATCTATAAAATTTTCTGGATTGCTTCGTAATAGAGGCGAGGAGAATCTCCAGGCTCGCAGATTGCAGTTTCATCTCTGCCTTAACGCGTGAAAACTTCATTAGGCACATGGCACACAAGAATCTACAGACCTTCCGAAAAATGCAATCCATCACCAGGGCCTACGCAGTAGTAGAAGAGGCCAACGAGGCTAAATGTCTCGAGCGGATCGAATAGCCTCACTCTTTCCTAACTGTGGAAAAGAGGAAGCACAATGGTGGTAAGCACTCCCACCGGAAGTAGCACAGGACCGGAGCACCAGAATGAAGGGATTGTGGGCTGATCAACCTGACACCCTTGACCGACACACACTCCAACACCCTAGTGCAAATCTGTGGGAAGAAGTTCTTTAAGTGGCCAAAACTACTTAAGAAAGTGAAGGGAGTAAATCCAGCAAAGTACTGTGATTTTAATTGATCTCCCAAGCTTCCATGAAAGATTGCAAGATGCTTCAGTGGAAGATCGAGGAGCTCATCCGGAGGGGCCACCTCACCAAGTTTGTTAGGAACCCTAGGTAGAGTTCTAGCACCTCAGGCAAGAAATGACCAGAGCCTTCCCCACCACAAAACTGGGTTGCGGCAGGAGTGGTAAATATGATCATAATTTGGTTGTCCAAGACCCCAGCAGATCACAAGGAGCAGCTGGCTAAGTGGAAAAAGCAGCGCACAGAAGACAATATCATTAGCTTTAGCGATAATGATATGAGCCACGTAATCTCCCCCCATGCAGATCCCCTTGTTGTATCCACGCTCATTTTGGACGGTAG
>JAOVVI020011854.1:0-12477 GCA_028571085.2 Nepenthes alata | reverse complement strand
GAAATTAAGAAGTAACTCTGGATCATTGTATTGCCTATGAAGTAGATATATATGATCAGTGTCGACAAAATAAAAAATATAATAAAAGATGTAAAAAAGAAAAATATTAATAATTATATTATTCTTATTAATTATTTTTTATAATAAATAATTATTAATAATTAGAAAATTTTATTTTTATTAAAATTTTAGATGTTATTATATTTTTATAAAATATAATTTTATTATATTTAAAAAATTATTAGCATTAATAGGTCTATCACTCATGGACCTACTTGGATACCAAAACTCATGAAAAAAAGGCGATCCAAAGGTCACAACCAAGGTGAAGGTCAGTGCAACTCAAGGTGCGAAATCGCACAATCTAAGATCGCCCATTAAGGCATAGGCTAGTCGAGTAGCCCGCCATGAACGGCCATTTCATGACCACCCATAATTCTTTTTCCGCGCACTAAAAAAACTTACTATAATCGGTCAACACATGTCTCACAGATATTTCTTGGATATTCGATGATGATTTGTTCGATCTCTTTTAAAATGGTAACTATCATATCGAGCGCCTCCCATGATTATGGTAAAGAAGAAAAAAAATCCTCCGATCAACAACAGTTGCCATGATAGACACAAACAATTACGAAGTAATTCCCAAAAAAACTGTCATTTACAACCACTTATAATTATCTATACGACTCAACAATCCCACAAGGATAGTCGTCTGCCAGCCTGAGCGTCCAACGGCCTAAGTATTATAAATACTCATTTATTTTGACAAAAATGGAGAGAAGAGAGGAAGCAAAAGGTGCTACAAACCGCATCGAGGAGGCCTGCCCCCCATTCCATCTAGGAGGCGCTACCTAAAGTGTTCAGCCCTCTAACCAAGAGCAGCCCTCAATTCAATAGGCCTACCCTCCATCTCACGAGACCATCCAGAAAGCCAATTCTCTATCTATGGGTATTTACCTTTATCCAAGAAGTTAAGCCTTCATTCAGGAGGCCTGCCTTCCATACTTTCAAGTTGCCCCTCAGTCGAGCGCACATTGAAATTGCCCCTCAATAGGGTGCACCTCTAGCCACCCTTTAGCAGACGCACGTCTAAGTCATCTTTCAACTAGTCATACCCAAACATTCAATCTACACTACATGTAGTGGCGCTTTTTACATTTCTGCATCTTTTTATTCTATTGAAAAGATATCTAATTTGAACATTGAAAAATATTTCGGAGAGTGAATCCTACAAATTATCTGACATCTCGTTCATTATATTGCATAGGGTCCATATTCGAAGAGATGATGATCGAATTGGCTCTAACTTGACCCGACGTAAAAGATCAAATAATTCTCTAACCTGTATAACAACCCGAATCTAGGGACACACCGTTGGCACCGCTTGTAAAAATGACTAAAAAGTTATGACGGACGATATTTTCTATTGAAAATTTGATAGAGTTTTCTTTGTAATACGGTAGTCGAGTCAATACAAAAACATATACAATCACGTGTACAACACATAATACATCAATAGAGTAATATCAACCTCCAACAAAATACAACAACACACAAACATCGGTACACAACTACACAGGATCCAAATTGCCACAACTTAGACGTGGCCCAAACGTTGTATATCTATACACGATATTGGCCAACGAAAGATGTCACTAAATACATATAACAACCATAATATCTTGCAGAAGTATAAATAATCCAAATGACAGTAAAAATTAAATTATCTAATCACCAGTCTTTTCATACAATATACATACATAAGTCCTATTGAGATGTATACAATTATTCATAAAATGTACAAAATTACAAATATAAGTCTTTGATGTGGTCTTCCAGATCTAGAGTCCAGTCCACAATCAATTTTTATACTATCCCATCTGGTTTAACAAACTTGTACTAAACTTGAGATAACGAGAGGCAAGCATGAGTTAAAAAGCCCAGCAAGTGCAATACAATCAAGACGGTAAGTAATATAAATAAAATAATGTAGAAGCATAAACGAAATGAAGCAAAAGAGACGTATCATCATATTGTGGATCGCAAATATAAAACATGATTAAATGTGTTTTTGGAATGCAATTGAATACTCATGTTTGTCTTTCTTTTTTTTGAAATGTAAATTATATATTATTACTTATTTTTGTGGATCAGGGTCAGTAAGTTTTACTATCTAAAAGTACGTGAGTATGAGAAATGAATGTGTTAAGCTACACATTTCTAGAGTATATTTTAGGCCTGCAGCTACTCGGTCATCACATATTACCTATAAACAGGCTGAACACCACGTGGCATAACGATATGCCTATCATCCGATCATACAGGACAAATAAAATGCTACCCTAATCTCCCGCGATCCAGAGGCAGTCCTCTTCCTTCCACAAAAATATCCCAAGGTTTGTCAAAAATATTACTCGCTTCAATAGTATAATTCTCGAGTTTCTACTATAATACCCATGTAATGCCAAGGAATATTACTCATCGTAACATAATCCATGGTCCTAGTTTCATGGGTTCTTATTCATTTGAGGAAAGTTCCATCATAATTCATTTCACGATATCTCAATTCGGAAGAATCATTATTTCATACATCACATTATGGACTTTCCTCCGATCGCATATACAATTATTATCATTCATTCGGGTAGTTCATTCGTAATATCTCCAACCGGGAGATCAAATCGATCACATATTCAATTGTGAGTTTTCCCTCCGCATACTTGTACAATATTTATCTTTTATTTGGATCGGAATATTTTCATGATTCAATTTGCATATACGAATATCATAAACATAGGAAATTATTATCACCGAGAGTCCAATTCGGCTTTAGGGCTTTCGATTAACGATTATATTCACAATTGGATAATGAATTCATTTTTGAGGATAAGCAATTAAATGTATGCAATTATATATGTAACTTAATTAATAATTAAAGATACAAAAATTATGTAAAATATTGTTCAATATCCACAGGTGAACAGTACCCGCGTAAGCAATGCACATGAATACTGACCGGATATGCATATCGGTCAATTCTTAAAATTTCGGGCATTAAACGGGTATATCATCAAATTCGGGGCATGGCTAAGTATAATCCTATGTCAATTTATACGTTAAACATAATTTAATCCATTGAACAGCGTTCGGGCGCGGGTTAAAGTCTCCTTGAGCAAAATTTCACATAAAACCTCAAATTCGGATACTCAGTCAATAAATTAACATGTTTAAGTCAACGTAACCATATTTTAGACCCAAATTAAGCAAAATCCTCAAAATTTCATGGGTAACATGTCCGGGCGAATCCTAGGGTTTTGGCGATCGAAAATTTGCATAAATTTACCAAATCAGGTATCCAATCGATAAATTAACTTATATAAGATATTTGTAATGATATTCTAGTCTCAATTTATACAAAACCCATAAAAATCGGAGGCTGAAATCATCCGGACGTGGGTGAATGGTACGCACACATGGGTTAGGGTTCCGATTACGTAAAATAGTGCAAAAATAATGAATCGGATGACAAAATTGAAGTATCTTCATGCTTAGGTCATGGGTAACACATATACATGTATGGACTCGGTATCGAAATAAGAATACCCGAAGTGGATCGACTCAAAATAAAAATACAGAAAAAGGGTATAGATATACTTGCTTCGACTCGTTCTACGATTTCTCCAACTAGTTGGAAGCCGAAATCCATTCTGAAAGCCTTCGTTTGGCTATTTCTCTCTCTTCTCCTTCGTGCTGCCTGTATCCTCGCGACAACCTCCGCGTGCACAGTTGCCTCACCCGCGGCCATCGCCGCCTTGTCCGCATACTACTGTCGCCTGACAGCCATTGCCGACCACCGCACACTGCCGGCCATGCCAACCACCGCACCACCGTCGTGGCAAAACCCTAACCCTCACGCCCTCTCTCTCTCCTCGAATTCTTTTCTCGTTTTTCTCCTTCAGCTTCATATTATTATTATTATTATTATTATATCATTTTTTAATCCTAAAATTCAACTCGATACTTAGACAATCGAACGAGCGTACCCCGAGTGCCGGCCCAACAATTTTAAATTTTCTCCAAAATTTTTATATTGTTAAATTAGTTTTTATCACTCCTAAATTACCTATAAATAAATAAATAAATTTAATTTAATTGAATAAAAATATTCTAGATATTACATTCTCCCCACTTATAAAAATTTCTTCATCAAAATTTAACGAACTTCAAAAGTTAAGAATATGGAATAGACCTTCCGGATTTTGCCTCGGTACTCCTAAATCACTTTCTTAGAAAAGCAATTATTTCTAGCGAATTTTAATCATTCGAAATATCCTAATCTTCAACGTCTAATACCTTTTATCTAAAATCGAGATTGAAACATTGCTATAAGATGAATCCCTAATCTATCATAACGGTTAAACCTAATCATAATTCTATTTCCTCATTCATTGGTACATGGGAGATATCATGACAATCTACCTGAATTCAAATGTAACCATAATTATTGGCCACCTCTCCAGCTTAATTCAAAGTTCCAAATGAACTAATAGGTTCTCTCCTCAATACTTCCTATGTCTCGAGAAAGTCTCCCCTTGGAACCTCCACCCAGTTCAGAAATTTCTGAGCCAATGGCCAACATACTCGGTCAGAAATTTCAGAAATATCTCGGTCAGATATTCGTTCGATTTGATAAGTTTCAGTTTTATGATGGTTCAAATTGATATATGATGTATTTGGATTATGGAATTGGCCGGATATAGGCTTATTGTTATATGTTAGAAATAGTTAAATATTTTGTTATATTTGATTACGATTTTTGGGTCAGATTATTACTGCCCTTACGATGATCGTAGAGAAGGTCGTATTTATTTTGCTTGGACGGTTATTCGATGAGGTCATCTGAGGATTTTAATTTTGTTGAGTGTATATTTTAGTTTGTCACACCCGAATTTTAGGATTTAGTATTATTTGTTTAAAATTTTTTAGAAATTTAAATTTTAGAAATTATAATTAATTATTTAAATTGACCTGCTTGGTTTGGGTTCGTGACACTGTGCCAGTAGAGTTGTTGCTTGAAGCCGCCGGATTAGAGGAGTCAGCCGCGAAGTCGTCTGTGGAGCTAGATGAGCTAGCTGCCAGAGAACATGCTGAGGCAGTTGATATTATTGCAGAGCTAGCACAAGAGAACATCGCTCCAAGTCTACCGGCCGTCCTGCCTAAGGAGTTTGCCACCGAGGCTACTGTGGAGTGAGCCCAGGAGGTTGCTATCCCATGCCTCTCAGTGGGCATGCCAGAGGAGTTCCCACTACCTGGGCTTGAGTCATAGGGCCCATATAGAATGAAGAAACGTAAAGTTATTCCGGTAACTTCTTCAAAACTGTGCTTCTTCCTTTTCTTCTTTCTCCACTGCTGCAGTCTAATCTTCTTTTTTGTCTTGCAGCTAGAGAAAATCGTGAGCGTAGTGGTGAAGGGCCTGTGCTTGCGGGAGGTGGTGATTGAAGACAGGGAGGAAGAGACTCTCCAGTTTAGGGAGCAGCTGAGCCAGATGAGTTCTCAAGTTTGAGAACTTCAGGAGGAGAACACAGTCCTCCAATCAGAACTATTTGAGCTAAGGGCGCAGTCAGTCAGGCTTGAAGTGAGAGCTGCTTGAGTGGAGAGGCTCACGGGTGAGCTTTGGGTTAACATAGTCATACTTGAGAACAAGTTTTCCACCTGTCTGCACCCTCAGGAGGTCACTCAGGCGTTATAGCCCCGGCTCTGGGAAGGCGTCAACATCTGTCGACAGATTATCAAGGTGGTGGATCTAGACTTTCCTACTAGTATCCTTGACCCCACGAACCGTGGTGCCCAGCGGCGTAAGGACCTAGTTGACTTCACTCGGGCCACACAAGGGTGTCTCCCGTGTCCTCCTAGGAGTTCTGCCCCTTAGCTAAGGTTTTTCAAACTCTTTGTACTTTATTGTACTTGTAAATTAAGTATTATTAATAAAACACTAATTTTGTTGACGTATCGAATTCCTGACTTTACCCGGCTTTCTTTGCAGTCATTTTCTCTTTGTGCTGGCAAGCCTGCTTTTTGTACTTCGTGCAGGATGGCCGGTCATCTCGTAACATTAATCGTAGTAATTCGGCTGCTCGAAGGCTTGTGTTGTACTTTCAGATGGACCTAAGTCCTCGAGGAGATATTAGGGTAAGTCCTGATGTTGTATTAAGCCGTTTTTTATATGTGAGCGTGCTTTTTTTTAATGAGTTAAGATTTCGTGTTACATTGTGTTGCCTATGTCATGATAGTGGGTGGCCAGCCTTCAGTTGGAGTGTTTGCTTCTTTAAACTTTGCCCCAATTTGTCGACCGTTGTAGACTGACTGTGCTATCTCATATTGGAGGAGGTTGTCTTGCGTGCCGTTTAAGCCCCTAAGGTTTGGTATTAGACTGCGAATGTGTCACTTGGGATTGAACCAAGGTTTAATTCGACCACTTACGGGCCGCTTGGATGACTAAGGTTTAATTCGACCACTTACGGGCCGCTTGGATGATTAAGGTTTAATTCGACCACTTACGGGCCGCTTGGATGACTAAAGTTTAATTCGACCACTCATGAGTTGCTTGAATGACCAAGGTTTAATTCAATTATTTACTAGCCGCTTGAATGATCAAGGTTTAATTGTGAAGTGAAAACCCGTGCGATTTAGGGGCAATCTAGGTTGTCTATTTTGTACAATTTGCAAGCAAGTATTTACATGAAAATAAAAAAAGAAAAAAAAGTATAGAACAATGTACAGATGAAAAAGAATATCTTTTATTAATCATAATGTATGTTACAACCACGCTTCAGATCGCACAGATGACTTACCTGGATGTTCATTGGTAATAGTGCTTTAGGTGGACCACATTCTAAGTCTGCAGGACTAACTTGTCATTTTGGGTTTGGAGTTTATATACTCCATTCTGTAGAATGGCTGAGACTAGGAACAAGCCTTCCCAATTCGAGAAAACCTTGTTCCAATTGGCTATTTTATCCATGGCCTGTATGCTCCGCAAGCCTAAGTCTCCAACTTCGAACTGCCGCACTTTTACTTTCTTATTGTAATAACGAGCGATTCTTTGTTGGTAGGTGGCTGTCTACATCCTGGCTACGTCACGGGCTTCCTCCAATAAGTCTAGGTGGTCTTTGATCTTTTGGGAGTTGCCAAGTAGATCGAAGGCTTCGACCCTACGACATGGGAGCCCGATCTTAACCGGTATCATAGCCCCAGTCTGATAGTAGAGGCTGAAGGGTATCTCATGAGTTGGTTCTTTAGGAGTTGTCCGGTTTGATCATAGCACAGAGGATAGCTCGTCGACTCAGGAGCTCCTGTATCCTCCAACTTGATCTTTAGACCATGCAATAGCGTCCGGTTGGTCACTCCTTCCTATCCGTTCGCCTAGGGATATGCTATCGAAATATAGACCAATATGATGTCTAGATTGATGTAATACTTACTGAAATATTTCTCCAAAAATTGGGTTCTGTTGTCAGTCAGATGACCTCGGGAATACCAAATCTGCTTACTATGCTCTGACGGACGAATTCCAGGGCATTATGCTCGGTGATCTTGGCCAGCCGGGCTACTTCAACCCATTTCCTGAAATAGTTAATGCCCATGATGATGAATTTTCTCTACTCGGTTGTAATGAAAAATGGTCCGAGAACATCAAGCCCTCATTGTGTGAAGGACCAAGCTGCTTGAAGGGATGTCAGCTCCGCAGGAAGCTGGTGGTGAAGATTTTCATAGAGTTGACAATTCTTGTACTTCTTCACAAACTATAAGGTGTCCTTCCTCATTGTTAACCAGTAATATCCCTGATACATAACTTTAGACGCTAGGTTCTTGTCGCCGATGTGTGATCCACATATCCCAAGGTGAACTTCACTTAAAGTGTAATCGGCCTCCTTAGGGGTAAGACACCGGAGATACGGAGTCAAGTATCCTCGGCTATACATCCTTCCATCGACTATGGTGTACCAGCCGACCGCCTTTTTGATATGCTTAGTCTCATTCGTGTTCTCCGGCAATGTTGCGTTTGCCAAATACCTCTAGTACGGCTCATTCAGTTTTCGTCGTCGAAGACTTACATTACTTCTTGTTCATCTATGCTAAGAGTGCTCAAAACCTCACTCATATTCCTCGAGTACTGTTCTAAATTTTTGGCCATTGCCGCTCTAGCGAGTTGGTCGGCTTTCAAGTTCTCAATTCTGGGGACGTTGACCAGGTTCAACTTATCAAACTCTTGATCGTATCCTTCGCCTTAGTCAGGTATCTAGCCAAGAGAGGGTCGCCTCGAAGCTCTTGTTGATCTGGTTAACGATTTGTTCTGAATTGTTGTAGATGGTCAACTGCTTAGCTGACCATTCTTTGACTAGTCGCAATTCGGCAAACAGAGCTTCGTACTCAGCAACATTATTGGTGGTCGAAAAATTGAACTTCAGGGAGTATTTAACCTCAAACCCTTCCGGAATCCTTAGGACTACTTTGGCACCACTGCCTGAGTTGGTTGACGAACTGTCCACGTTGAAGACCCATTCTGGCTCTTTCGGGTGGTGGTATATGTCCTCGGCATGTTGCTCATTGATGATTGGGGTCGCGGTCTCTACGATAAAGTTAGCCAGGGCCTGCCCCTTTATGGCTGGCCTGGCCCGAAATTTGATGTCAAACTTTTTTAACTCTATGACCCACTTGACCGGTCATCCAAAAACATCAGGTTTCTAAAGGATGCCTTTCAATGGATGGTTAGCCAGGACGACCACACGATGAGTCTGAAAATAGGGTCTCAACTTTCGGGCCGAGAAGACAAGTGCAAGGGCGAGCTTCTCAACGTGTGGGTAGTGTGTATCTACGCCGGTTAACATTTTGCTCACGTAGTAGACCGGCCGAGCCGTGTTAGAATCCTAGCATATCATAACAGAGCTAAGACTTGCTTTTGATATCGCTAGGTAGAGGTACACTCTTCCTCATCTCTTGGTGACGTCAGTATAGTAGACTGATTATAATGATCAAGGGCAAGGGCTTTAGTGCCAAGCCCAAACATTCCTTATTTAAGAAGCATATAGATGAGTTTTGTGGGACTGGTAGCTTCCTTAATGTTAATGCTCTATCTATTATAGGGTGGTATACCATCATTAGGGATGACACAGTACGCAATATCCCTCCTTGCCTTGCGAAGAGGAGAAAAGGGATAACCACGAGGTCTTCCCTAGTGCATGGCCCTGGGGGATCATTTTGGTCTCATACTTTCTTCTTCATAGGGTATGATGGCATGTCAGTAATCGCCTTATCACTCAAAGTCACATGCCACCTATTGCCATCTAGATCATTCTGGGTTAAAAGTTCTTAATTTTGTATAGTTTGGCCATGTTGTCTTCAATAAGTTTCGTCTAGAGGTGAGACATCCTACATTCAATTTTCAAGATTGAACCAAAAAATGTGAAAAAAACTCTTATCTAATTATTGAAGGCAACCCAGTTGCGGGAAGCCTCCATAAAAAAGAATTCATCCGCTCAATTTTTAACAGAATTGAGTATTTTTTTCTCATAGTCAAAGAAACCCAATCTCTCTCTTGGTTAAATTGGAATACTATAACCGTCGGGGCATCTAGCTTGAGGTTTCGACAGTAGAAGAAGACGTATAAAGCCACAATATATCTGATGACATTCACATGAAGGCGAGTAATTAGGATTTCTAATGCCTCCATAATTTCAATAAATTTCCTAGTCAGTGGAATTTGAAGACCATTCTTCAAATGGACCTTGTAGATGGCAATTAAGTTATATTTCAGAGAGCAAGCTTTTGTCAATGGGTGAAGAAATTTGGAAGGAAATAGTTAGCGGGATATTATACCTATTACATAAGTCCTATATAAGGTCTACAGTATGGCAAGAGACAATATTAGCAACGCTCTTTGAAGTGTTTATGGAGCCATCGAATGTAAAAATTAATAGATTTCAGAATGCGAATGATAAGCAAAGTACAAAAAATGGTCTAGGGCTTCAAGCAGAGAAAGAGTGACGTTGTGATTTTAAAAAGCGAATTTGAGCCGAAGACGACGTTCAAAAGTTAGGCTTAATTAAAACAATGTGTCCCTACATCTTAGCCAGAGTTAAATGCAGCATTTGGTTAACAAAAGCCTCCTGAAGGCACTGCTAAATGTCATTTCTCCCATAGGAATAATGATAGTGCAGATGTCAGTATTTTTAAATGAGGAAAACAAATTAGCGGATCAGTTCATTTTGGAAAGCTGGTTCATTTAATTCAGATGGGTTAATATAAGGGCTCGGGTTTTCTGAAAGTTATTAAAATTAGAATTGTGAGAGAACCAAGCAGTTAGAAAAGCCAAACTATTAGATAGTCAAATTGTCAGGAAGTAATATATTGGAAGACAAACCTACTCTTAGGACAAATTTAGAGAACATTTAGGTATTAAAAAATACAAACAAAATAAAATTTTCCAGTTTGATAAATTTATTAATTTAAACTTTAAAAAAACTTATAATCCTGAACAGAAGAAATATAAGTCGAAGAAAAGAAACATATTAAAAAGCTACGACCTAAATATGAAAAAAAAAAAACTTCTTCTCATCGATACATTGGCCAACAATAAGTGTTCTTATAAAGTAGATAAACCAAGTTATAAGAAAAGGAAAAGACTGATAGGAGACCCATCCGACACCAAAGGTTCAACGGAGTCCATCTCACCCTCGAGAAACACATCATCCAATCAATCATCCCTGTCGTGCAGTAATAAAAATGTCATGAAACAAGAGATGAAAGATTAAGAGTAAGCTAATATCTTTATAGCTGATTCGACCTCATTTATGATACACATAAGAGTGAAAAGGGGCATTAAGAGAGGGTACTTGAAAGTGGAACTGCCTAAGTTCTGAATGTTACATAGAAGAGTAAAACTAAGATGGATTCTCATCTAAAAGAAGCTAATTAAAATAAACTTTATAAACATCTCCTAAAGGTTACAAAAGCTCTTGAATGAATTCTTTCCTCAAGCTCCACAAATATGATCTTCATTGGATGATTGAGATGAAATTCCCAAACAAAGACTAAGCAAAGCATCAACCAATATAAAAGGATGCATAGTTATTACTAAGTGAATGTGCGAGAGTCCTCAATTTATACCCAAAGTAAAATGAGACATTTCCAAAAAATAGTGCTAATCATATGTTTAAAGAAATATTAGTAAAAAATGTAAGGAATCAAATCCTTATCAACAAGATCAGTCATCTAGCAAAAATCTTCAAGAAACAACAAGCACAGCAAGTTTGGGAGACAAACCAATAGGTTTTCCATTTTAATACACTTGGAACTTGAATTTAACCTTCAAGTATGTGGGCTAGTTTTGGGTGCAGTCCAAATACAAGCAACTTAACTTAGCTAAAATGCTAGATTCACACATCAGCAACCCATAGGCGAGTATGAGGATAATCAAGTAGCTCAAATTACTATAAAATTAGTTTAGGAATTGGTCTAGACAAATATTCTACCGACGGATCGAATGGCCAAATGATTAGAGACATTAAAAACTACGGGAATTAATAACTGACAGAAGAATAAATATGGTATTAACTCTTGACGAATGGTTATACAGAACCAAGGGATGATTAGTTGTATTAAAGTACGTAGTAATGGTCGAACAATCGATAAGTATTAATTACTGAAGAATTACAAAGACAACGTAATAGCCGGTTACCAAATCAATATAACAGTTAGAATCTAAGTAGCATAATGTTTCAGACAATAGTCGAACCAATTTAGGAAGGGGCAAACTGAAAGTGTAATGACCCGAGCTCGAGTACCGAATTCGATCCGGACCATCCAAGTAAAAATTTTGAATCAATTGAAATCATTAATTATACGTCATATAGTATGATATCAAACAACTTAAATGAACTCAAAATCATCCCGTTACTAACATTTAAGACACCATAAATGATTGTCATAATTGCACCATTAAAGAATATCAATAATACTAATAATAAATTACTTGAAATAGAAATAGTATCGATATCCATAATATCAAATCCTCATAAATAAAATTCAATAATGCCTAGAAATTAATAAACCAACAAAAATCTCAAATCTTTATCATGAAAACCTCAATATTCAAGATCATCTCTGTTTGATGTTTACGTGGTAACACGCGATCTTTTCTATCCCGATATCAACATGTCTGCTCTAAGGATAATAAAATAAGAGTGAACTAAATGCCCAATAAATAAAATAATCAACAATAGAGGAGTATGAGTAAACATTTCAGATGATAAAAATAAACATATAAAATTAATAATAACAGGTGATGTACCTACCCCTATCCGAGACTCAACCACAAGTTGAGTCCACGACCCAAAAACCACATGAACGACTGAAAATTAAGAATGCAATAAGGATTTCATCGAATCTGATCATTAGCTTAATATAAGGTCACAA
>JAOVVI020011853.1:0-12477 GCA_028571085.2 Nepenthes alata | reverse complement strand
ATGAATCCTTCTCGTTCATATCAATGATAACCTTCTCTACATTAGTCTTGATATCATGAGTATGGTTTTTATTAATACCGAATGACACTTTTATCGTTTTAATTGCAAAGTTTCCATTGCATTATATTCGATGGCATTTATTATTGGGTTTTTAGGGTCAAATCAAATGATAGTATATTAAAACACAACGATATCAAGGAATATGTAATATGTGGCACTTTAGGGTAGTCAATAGTCATCCGGCACTTATTTCCGCTTCATGGTAGTGTTGAGATATATTGTTTAATATGAAGAGATACTTTTAACTATGTGATCATCGTATATTATATAATTAAGGGATATTATGGCGAGAGATATTGGGTTTAATATGTTAAGATAATTCCCGTACTTTGTTGGGCGAATGAAATGTATACTAGTGAGATATTTGTACTTTATTTTGCAAAGTTTCAGTAGACAATGGATTTGGTAGCATGTCAAACTTTTAAATATCAATTATCTTATGTTACGTACCCAACTATTAGGGGCGAACATATGCGGTTTTTGATTCATGGTGGTTGGATAATATCCAGGAGATTCTTTATAATATTTTATCATTATTGATACCTGTTAAGTTCGGGATTTAGTAAAATCTATGAGTTGCATTTAGTAAAATCCATGTGATGGATTCAGTGAAATTCGAATTCGATAAAATCAATAAATTGCATACAATAGAATCCATGTGACAAATTCAGTTATATTTGAATTCGATGAAATCCATAATGCTTATTATTATTCGGTATCAAAATCGTTCATACTGATATTTGAACTAAAGAATTCATGTTTTCCTTGTGATGTTGGGCTCCAGGGGAATTTTAGCCTATTATTGATGAGATCCAAATTCTATGGAATCTTTTTATCTTTGTAATACGAGATATGGTGGGACCTGTCTGTACTATTATTTTTGAGTTATAATTACAATGAGTTGTGAATATTAGATAGATTTTATTATTGGATTTTATATTACTATTGTGGCTTTTGTATATTTCAATTATTACATATCCGAGACATTTATTATTTATTATGCGTTATTAATTATTATCACCTGTTAGGTATTTTACTCACATTTATGTTTTATTGGTTCTATATTAGAATTAATCACACAGCACTAGTGAGGGATTCTACATTTACTATGGTCCTTTCAGGTAGAAAGAATTCTGGAGACTAATTGCTATCTTTTCATTTGATGATAGTTATGTGATATTTTGATAGAGGATTGGTGGGTTCTTTCGGGTTGTGACTTGTGATTGTTGATATTTTTTATTTCCGTGGACATTTGCTTGATGTATTATTAAGATGATGATTTTATATTGTTGAAAATATTTAATGCTTACACGATTTAAGGTTGTCTGTGTGAGCGGTCCAAGCTGAATCTAATTAGAAGGGCTCGGGTTATCACAATTCTCTCAAGTATTATAAACAGTAGCATCTCCAAAATGACTACGTAGGATATTAACCTCTCACTCGATGCCAATCCACAATATTGTTTCTTGGGCTCTCACAAGATGTCTTCACTTGGCCCCTGGCCTAGTGGAGACCCTTGGTTGTCCTTTCAACATGTCCAGAAACCTAGCCTAACATTGCCATAACTTGACGAGGTAATATTTTGCATGCACCACAAGAATAGCTCACACAGGTGATATCTAGTGCCTGACATACAACTACCCCGGGATGGTGGAGAGCTATATACCGTGGTTCTCCTAGGATTAACTTGAGTTTTCTTGGTGCTTGGGTAGTCTGTCATTGACCCGGTGAACTCATTACCCCTCATGACTTGTGATTGTGGGAACTGAGAGACTCATAGCAAAGCAACTTCACCAATGTCACAGCGTGTCACTACCTTGACTTCCAAGCCATGACACACTGTCTTCTCCATAACAATTTACAATCGCAGTCAGTTCCCCCCCCCCCCAAACCTCACTCTAGGAACCATCAATGACTTCTTGTCAGTACCACTAGGAAAATAGCCCTGCCACCTTCATGGTGATTTACCATAAATGGTTAACAAGTCCATTTATTTCGGTATCAAGAATTTAGATCAGCAAAACAAATTGACGCAAAACCTTTCTTGCAATACAAAGTATAAGGTTTCACTCCAAAATACATACATTCATGAAGGTTACAGTTCTTGGAAGGGTCGTGACACCAGGCTGCTGCATCAGCAACTGAACTAAACTGGCAACACCAAATGGGAAACAATTCCTCCATCTGCACCATCAATGCTGACTCAGCAGCTTCAGCAAGTTACAGGTAAGCAGCAGCTTCAGAAGCGGTGGCCAGTTTATAATTCAAATGGTTGGAAGATTTTAGTTAAGTATAGAGGCTGTTAGTAATATGTGGTTGTAATTGAATCAGCTATGAAGTTGTTAGAAGTAGTTAGGAGGTGCCAAGTTTACATAAGAAGCAATAAGCCTTCGTCGTTGCTATGTTGATGAATGAAAGATTGGTTTTCATAATAGATTCCCCTTCAATCCCCTCTGTTTTCTCCGCTGGGTCTTTCTCTCTTCTTCTTTCAACTCCCTTCTGAATTCTATCTTCTCTGGACACTTACTTCTCCCTTGTGATGATTCCTAGCAAGAACATCACAGGAAGTCATGGATCTTTGCTCGCCAAGAACTGCGAAAGAAAAAACATTTCCTTAAATTCATGTGATTGCCTTAAATTCATGTGAATTCATCGGATGTGACATATGATGAGCGATGCAAAAGTAGGAAGGAGAAATAGGAGAAGCAGAAAAAAGAGAGAAAAAAGGATGTGGTTGATGGAGATGGTGGGAAAGCCAGCAGATGCATGTGTGTAATATCCACCACATGCGATGGTGAACACATTATTGGTGGTGAACATATTTTTTGAAGTTATAGGTCTTTTCTTTTTACTTGCATTTGATGGTGACGGTTTGATTAAAACACCCGTCGATTTGTCAAGGACAAATAGTAATTAATTGTGCTATAAGTAGTGGTAAAGTCCTGATGGGGCACTTTGCTGAAGATGAAATAGGGTATTCTTGTTGCAAAAATAATAAGTGGGGACTTTTACTTGTAAAAAATAGTAGAGTTTTAAGAATTTTACTCCATAAAAAATTTTTGTTGTTCTCAAGTCCCAACCCAAGTTCTTCAGTGCAGTTCTCTGAAGATGAGAGCATTATGTATCTGCAATTGCTTCTGTCAGAGCAGCAGCAATCACCACTGTATATCCTGATTCTTGCTATTTTAGAGTCACCAATGCAAGTAAACAATTATCAGGCCTTGAGAGAGTGCATATGCAACCTTATCTCCAACAAACTGATATTGGGAAGGGAAAGAACAGGTATAATCAAAGAGATATCCATGTTTATCCACAAAGAATCAATACAACATCAAACTGAATAAATTGAAATGCAAGTTTTGCAAAAAACAGTGCCTACCTTATTTGCTTCATTATGCGTAGACAAGCATTTGACAACTGAGAGAGAAACATAAAGCTTCACATCAGTAACCAGAATGAACTAGGGAAAGCTAGAGAAAATCGATGTGCAAGTAAAACAGAAGAAACGAGGCGAGGGTGAGTAACCTTTTTCAAAACAACAAATTCACATTTAAAAAAGAAGAGGGCATGTCAACAAAGCATCTAGGGTTGATCTTTGAGTTCTAGACTACTGCCCTTTTTGTAGGCCTACGGCTTCGACCATCATAATCACTCAATTAGTTTCACTGAGCCCATGTAGCAGGGGCAGTGAAAATTCAGAGTACAAAGAATACAAAAGGTGACCTAATGCACGAGAGTTCCCAAATTACAACTCTATAGTAGTGGCTAAGATTAAGGTTACCACTATATTATAGAGAAGTTATTTTTAAAATTTGAACATATGACCACTAAATCAAGTGGAGTAACCTTACTATTACGTCAATGCTTATCCTTAGCAAAAGAACCGGTTCTTAATTATTTTTCCATAGTCATACTCTTCTTTTACATGTTGTGTTGATAGCATTTTGAAAACATGATCTGTTCTCAAATCATGGAACATCATTGTAGAACCACCTCCTCCGTGAGTTAGATTAGCATCTGGCACTATGCAGAAAAATTGCCACCACCAAAATATCATGGTTACTGTTACCAGGTCATGAGTCAAAAAACTTGATCATGTCAACCAGGCTACATCATGAGTGAATAGAAAATCAAAAAAGTATGTAACTGTTCTGACAGATGGAATAATTCTGCCACTTCTATTAGGAGTAGCCTTTTATATCTTCTTTTCGAGCAGCCCAAATGTGAATATTTACTTTTGTCATTTTCAGCAGATATATGGTTCTCTATCCCCCTTCTCTTGGGATGCCCAAAAGCAAAAGAAAACGAGAAAGAAATATATAAGATGAGCCTTTAGAAGCATTTGAGTCATAAGTGAAAACCCACGAACACCAGTCATGAAGAAACCAGAAATATCAGCCACAATACATTGAATAGAAAGTAATGACATGTTCATCTATAAATGGAAACAAATTATACGGTTGCTTAATTATATTTATGAGTTGTTGAATTAATGCCCTATCATTTGCATTATTACTCATTAGTGACAATTTTTGGTTAAGGGGCATAAACGTAATTATACCACTAAGCTTAAACGATAGATACATGTTTAAATCTCATTAGAGCACTAAGTCATTTCTCACATGTTTCTCTCTCCCCATTCTCCCTATTCTCTGTTTCAACAAAGTATCGGAGCTACAGTTGTGAAAAAACATAGAACCAAACAACACTGCCACAGCCCCGAATAGTACTTGTTTCAGAAAATCATAGATTTGAATAAAACCACAAAGCTTGTCGAAGATCTAATAGCACCAAGGTCGTTGCCCTAGGGAGCTGAGTTAGGATACTGCAATCAGCAGTGCACAAGCAACCCCGCATGCAACCATGTGAAGCTTGTGAACCAACTCGTGAAGCCCATGCGCCTGGTGGGCAATGGATTTTCTGACCTGACAGCTCTATTATACCTCTCTGATGTGTCATTCTTTGTTTCTTGGATTTTTAACCCCTATTTTATGGCCTAAGTTAATAGTATGTGTTTAAACCCTAAGATAGGGTTCCTTTAAAGATGAAAGCAGAATCCTATATCCTATTCAACAATTATTACTTGCAATTCTGTGAATTTTGAGAGAACAAGAGATTGCACACGCTGTTTGTATTTGGTTAATAGTGTCATGTTTGGGTACATATTTAAAAGGCAACTTCAAACAACAGCTCTAGGGATCATATTGGCATTGCAAATATTCGTATGGAAACATTAATTATTGTTTCTACATTTTTTTGGTGCTCTAATGATTACAATAGCCAGACTTGTAGACAACTAGTTCGTGCCCAAATTCTTTACAAATTGTTACCGGGCTTGTTACCGATGGTCCATCAGCACCTGCACAGAGGCGAAGCGTCCGCACAGTCCGACCACCCCAACGATTTTATGATTTCGTCTAAGGGTTTCTATATTACACTAGTACCGTGCACATTCATATATCACATACATTACACATAGGAGAGATATATTTTATATTCATATATCCCATACACTACACATAGAAGAGATATATTCTACATATTGCACATGCATAATTTATAATTAGTTAAGTATTTATAGAGGACGTGCTGGTGTGCTCAGTAGTTGTAGTAACCCGTGTCCACTCTCCGGTTGGCATCCCTTTTCCCCATATATTGTTACTGTGGCAGAAGAGTAAAGGAACAAAAGATATTTTCTGTTTCCTCCTGATTTCAAATGTCCTCTCTCTCACTCTCACTCTCTCTCTCTCTACATGCAAATTCTCTTCTCTTTTCCTTACGTAGATCTGGGCATACCTTGTTGCAAGCCCCAAATTTGAGAAGGTCTGTGACTAAAACGGCGTCTCACATTAGTTTGGTGCTTTCATTGAGAGCTGTGATGGCAGAGGGGATGACGACCAGATACCGGGCTCTCGAAGAATCCATCGCTGGCATGGCCCAAGAACTGAAGGACGTTGTGGGTACTGACCACCAGCATGAAGGTCGATTCGATACCCTTTCGACAGCCACCGAACACTTCCAACAGTCAGTCATCGACGTCCAACACACCATCTCCAAAATGCGACAAACTCTCGCTCGAATGGAATGACAGACCACACTCTCTTCAAATCCTCCGCTATTGCCTACACCCACTTTGTTCACACCAAACCCTACATCACACTCTCAATCCGCCACACAAACCCTACCTCTCGTGTTATCATCGCCATCAGAGACAACGATTCCCCTACCCAGGTTGGAGATCCCGTTCTTTTCCGGTGAAAATGTCATTGGATGGTTGTTCAAGGTAGAACGGTTCTTCTTGTATCACGGAACACCGCCGGAGCAAAAGCTTACCGTGGCAGCTTTTTACATGACCGGGGCGGCATTACAGTGGTACCAGTGGATACATGTGACACACCAACTGCTAACCTGGGAGATTTTCGCTAAGGACCTGGAGCTTCGTTTCGGTCCTTCGTCAAACATGAACCCTAAAGCTACCCTTTACAAACTGCGGCAGAGCACGACCATCACTGCATATATGGCCGAATTTGAGTCATTATCTACACGAATGCCAGGTTTGTCGACCACGAATATCTTAAACTGCTTTATATCGGGCCTCTAGGATGAAATTCGGAGGGAACTCTTCCTTCTGGAACCAATGAACCTACTAGATGCCATTGGTATGGCCAAGCTGGTAGAGGAGAAATTGAACGCCAGTCGACCCAGTTTCCCTCGACCAGCCCTTCCCAAACCTTCTGGGCTTACTGTACCATCAGTGGGTAAACAACCCTTCCCTACTTTTCCACTAAAATGACTGACTCCTACTAAAATGGCTGCTCATTGTAGTCGGGGATTGTGTTTCAATTGTGATGAGAAGTTCACCCCAGGACACCGCTACAAACCCCCTCAATTTCTATGCCTGATCACGGAGGAGGAGGAAAGCCCAGTAACCTGATCAGGAGAGGGTATTGGAGCTGTTCTGATGCATGATGAGCATCCCATTGCTTTCTTCAGCAGGCTGCTGTGTCCTCGAATGCAAACAGCGTCCACCTACGTCCGAGAACTCTGTGCAGTTGCCGAGGCTATAAAAAAATGGTGACAATATTTGCTGGGCACAAAGTTCACCATTTTAACTGATCACCAGCCCCTCCATGCCTGTTAAAACAGACCATCCACACACCGGAGCAGCAAAAAAAGATCACCAAACTACTCGGATACGATTTTGAGATAGGATACAAGCCTGGCAAGGAGAACCGCCTAACAGATGCTCTCTCACCGCTTCCTTCTGCCTCCTAGCAGGCCATACGAGCAGTCTCTAAACTTGTGTTGGCCTTATTAGGGGCCATTTGTAGTTTTTATAGCACACATGGCCCTTCCGCAGATCTGCTGACATCTATCCAGACTCGCCCGGAAGATTTTGAACACTACACGGTGTGGGATTGTCTCATACTATACCGGAACAGGCTCCTGATGCCGAAGGACTCAGCCCTAACCGAATTAATTCTACAGGAGTTCCATGATTGACCGATTGGAGGACATGCAGGGATTCGAAGAACCTATGCCAGAATCTCCACTAATTTCTATTGGCCGCACATGGGCAAAGACATCCGAGATTACATTAAACGGTGTTCCGTCTGTCAACAAGTGAAGCCCCTACACACCGCCCCTCAAGGGTTGTTGCAGCCCCTGCCCATCCCTGGCAAGATTTAGGACTCGCTGTCCATGGATTTCATTACCCATCTACCGACATCCGGAGAAAAAACTGTTATCTTTGTAGTAGTTGACCGGCTATCCAAATATGCCCACTTCGCGGCCCTCGGCACTCACTTTAGTGCTGAGCAGTTGGTTGAAGTCTTCGTGAAGGAAATCTGTCGGTTGCATGGTATCTCCAACGAAATCATATCTGACCGGGACCCCCCTTTCATGAGTAAATTCTGTAAGGAATTATTCAACCTACAAGGGACCGTCCTGTTCCATAGTAGCGCCTATCACCCTCAAACCGATGGACAAACCGAGGTAGTCAACCGATGTTTGGAAGATTATTTGCGGTGTTTTGCAGCTGAAAATCCAGCCACCTGGGTGCACTTCCTGCCATGGGCCGAGTGGAGTTACAGTATCGCGTGGCACTCATCCATCCAAATGAGCCCGTTTGAGGCTTTGCACGGCAGATCACCTCCTGCTCTAACATATTACATTCGGGGCACATCAACCATTGCCGCAGTGGATGAGCTGCTCTCAACTCAATCCGGACTCTTGGAACAGCTTAAACATAATCTCCAATGCGCTCAACTCCGCATGAAAAATCAGGCTGATGCTCATCGGATGGATAAGGAGTTTCACGTGGGAGATTGGGTCTTTGTCAAACTAAAACCTTGCCGGCAAACTTCACTCAAGCAGCGGCAGTCCAATAAACTTGCTAAGAGATATTACGGCCATTTTCAGATCACGGAACGTGTTGGAACAGTGGCGTATCGATTGCAACTACCCGAATACTCCTGTATCCACAATGTTTTCCACGTGTCCCTGCTTAAGAAGAGTCATAACAGTCCTTCTAGCTCTCCGGGAACTCTGCCACCTGATGCCTTAGGCTCCCAGCCGATCTTGTTTCCTTCTCAACTTATTGGATTTCGTAACATTCTGCAGCGTGGCGCACTGTGCCTCAGCTCTTAGTACAATGGCAATGTCAAGCTACCGAGGATGCTACTTGGGAGTCAGCCGCCGATTTCCTTCGGGATTTTTCAACCTTCAACCTTGAGGACAAGGTGTTATTTGATGGAGGGGGAAATGTTATCGGACTTGTTACCGATGGTCCATCAGCTCCTGCATAGAGGCGAAGCGTCCGCACAGTCCGTCCACCCCAACGATTTCATGATTTCGTCTAAGGATTTCTATATTACACTAGTACTGTGCACATTAATACATCCCATACACTACACATAGGAGATATATATTTTACATTCATATATTCCATACACTACACATAGGAGAGATATATTCTACATATTGCACATGTATAGTTTATAATTAGTTAAGTATTTGTAGAGCACGTGCTAATGTGCTCAGTAGCTATAGTAACCCGTGTCTACTTTCCGGTTGGCATCCCTTTCCCCCATATATTGTTACTGTGGTAGAAGAGTAAATGAACAAAAGATATTTTCTGTTTCCTCGTGATTTTGAATCTCCTCTCTCTCTCTCTCTCTCACTCTCACTCTCTCTCTCTACCTGCAAATTCTCTTCTTTTTTCCTTACGCAGATCTGGCCATACCTTGTTGCAAGCCCCAAATCTGAGAAAGTCAATGATTGGAACAACGTCTCGCATCAAGCCCTCAAGTGGGCCTCAGAGAACAAGACAAATGCATTCGAGTAGGCGTTCCTACACTTGAAGGGAAAATGGATCCTGGGATCTACGTGCATTTTTCAAATGGAAAGAGTCAGCCAAAGGTGCAATTCTTTGCCATCAAGCTTTGCGGACTAGAGTTATCATCATGGTGGCAACACTACCGACCGAACCAGGACCGTCGAGGACACTCCAAGGTAGGTACATGGGCAGAAATGAAACCAAAGCTAGATGAAAAAATTCCCAAACCCAAACGGCAACCTAATCAAGACAACCCTAAGTATAAGTTTTATGATTACCTGAGTAAGGTCAATTTGTGGGAGGAAGATGACAAACTTGTGTGGTCCGATAGTTAAGCGGGATCAGATAGTCCATCCAAGAGGAGCTTATAATATACCTACCAACCGCATCGACAGGGCGTACCAAATGGCACTCAAAGCCGACATGACATTAAACCAAACCTTGAGGCAGCCTGAAGGCGGAGCGGACAACGATCAGCCTTTCAAACAACCAGCTTAGGAGACCAAAAACAATCAAGACTTGCTACTAACCTCACAAATCAATGAGGGACACAGGAAGAATGTTTTTACTGTAGAGAGGAAGGACACGGTGCACATGAACGTACCCAAAAGAACAACAAAGAACAGGTCAACCTAGATGATAGAAAACCTAACGGTGATTCCAAATTACCATTTACCGCCTAAGGAAATGCAAAAGAAATATGCGAGCTCCAAATTGAGGCCGAGTTCCAAGTCATTCAGAAATTCTTCATGACCACCGTGAATAAGGGGAGGACCATTGCCTTCGCAATAACATCTTCCACACATACGGTGCCATGCATGGAGTGATTTGTACTAAAGCCTCTGCACAAAACTAGCATTTCCCTCCATCAGCCCACGAGTTTATTTTTCATCAAAATGTTAGAATAAGCATAAAAATAAAACCCCATCTTGCATGCTATTATAGTACGCTTGACCACACCCGAAGAACCGATTCACACCACCCTGGCTGTAGAACAACATTTGTGAAAATTCCATGACCTAGCCCTTGAGGAGCTACTAGAAAAACTTCCATCAATGCTAGGTATCAACACAGAATAATAGATATTGTTCCCAGCGCCACTTTATCAAGTCTGCCCCATCATCGAATGAGCCCAGTCGAACATGATGAATTACGAGTAAAAGGACTTAACTCGGAGAGTCTCAGTCCGTGTGCTGTCCCCACCCGTGTCACCCCCGAGAAAAAGGACACATGGAAGATGTGCATGGACGTATTTGTCTGGATCCAGAGGGATTTTAACCAGTGCCTCGCCATGCTGAACACAGATGTTTTGCCTCTATTGTCAAACTCATCGGTAAGTTGAGGAGTTGTGCTGTTGATTTGGGTTAAGCAACAACTTCTCTTAATGACCTAATCACCTCTAATCTCTCCAATCCAACTCTTTGTTTTGAATTTTATTTTTTGATATAAGATGGAGGTCGGTGCTTCAAAAATAGCCAAGCATGATCGATTCAGGGTGGAAGTATTCAATGAGGATAGGTCTGCTACCAAAAAGTCAAGTAGTGGGATGCAATCCGAGGATGTGTTCCTATTGCGATTTCAAGGTTTATGATTTCTTTTACCTACATGAACAGTATGCTGTTCAACGGACCAAATAGGTTTGTTGCATATATATGGTCGATACATCACCTTTTTGAGTTGAATTTATTACTTATCCAAGCAAATGGACGAACGAATGTCTCATCCGACACATCACATAATCGAGTGAAATAAGGTACTACTCATTAGTGCATGTAAATGGATTGCATAACTGATCTGAAACACCAGTAATCCCAGCAAACTAATGGATCATGACATTCAATCTGATATTTCCGTTATCCAGACCTTATATTTTTTGCCTAACACCTTGCTCGTCCAAACAGATCGGTTGTACATATAATAAAATCGACACATCGCCCATGGAATATTGCAGCTCGTTAGAAATTTTTTGAAATAAAATGGTTTGCTTTTGTACAAGTACTGTCTCCTCGAATCCGAATGGAGGAAAGTCAGCGAGGCAGGCTTTCATTTTCACGCTCAACCCTGTGCTCTGCCTACAATTTTCATGTTTAGTTTCCCTCGCTTACTCTCGCCATTCCACTTTGAATTGCTCCCTCGGTCCATTACGCGACAGATTCTTAAATTCGGGCAAATATAAGGGTCCAAATTTAATGTTTATAAAAAAAATTTTAAAAAAATGTGTATAGTTATTTTTTAATAAAGTTAAAATATACAAAACCAAGAAAGTAATCATTTATATTTAATATTTAATTTTTCAAACAAAAATTTGGACCTTCGAATTCTCAATCTAAGAATCCGTTGTGCGTGGGTAGATGGAGGCATGCATGCTAGGGCGTCCCCGATTTTCTTTCTCTTTTCCATTTTGAAGTCTACTTATTTTGCAGCACAAAATCAGAATGAATCATGGATTTCTCATCTCAACAAGATGCAAATCTTACTTGTCTGCAAACGGCTCCCGGATTGCAAATGATATTAAAAAAACTACAAGCCTAAAAAATGATAAGCTGCTGCCAATCCGCGACAATGATGTGTACTAGATAGACTATTTGCCCACGATTGGTACGATGGAGTTACCAGCCGATCCACCTCTTGGAAGAATTGTTGGCTTTCTTTATGCTTGGGGGCCTCTCTTTTTATCCTTTAGAAAGTGATTCGCAAAATCATTAACAAGCTTCTTAGGCAGTTCCTTTGGCACGAGGTTGCTTACGGTGAATCACAGGTTAATGTTGCACCTAATAAGGTGCGCAAAACTAAGGAAAATGGAAGTATATCCATGACATGGAACAAGGTTCTTCTTTCTTTCTAACTACGGCTCATTTTTTTCGTATAATCTGATTTCATTGAATCATACCAAAGATTGCTGTATTTGGACGATGAAAATCTCTCAATCTGTCCCGTGAAGTTTCCAGAAGATCATCGCATCACTGGGGACGGTGAGAGCACCTTTCCATGGCATGACGCCAGACACCCACTCGAGCCTCTGGTCTCAATCTACCCAGAAAGGCCAGAGTTTCCAGGGCCCCCCTAGCACCCTTTTGTCT
>JAOVVI020011852.1:0-12478 GCA_028571085.2 Nepenthes alata | reverse complement strand
GGAGGTAATGATAGCCGTCCTCGGGGCTTTATACAAGGAGGTAATAATATGAAGTATTGATTACCGAATAAGAAGTGCTGTTTACTGTTTTTACCAATATGTTATGTTACAGTAAAATGATGATAATGAATCATTACAGAGTATTGTTAAAGCTTACAGTTTGTCGCTTTACAGATGACAGTGAACAGTATAGAGTATTATTTTTAGTTTTACTATGTATCGTTAAAGGTTATATTTTATCATTTTTCAGTCTATAGTGTACTGATTTATGAAGTATGAGGCTGAATATGGTTATAGTATGCCTTTACTATTTTTCAGATGACGTTTTGCATTGTTATATGATCATTTTGGCATAACTATTTTACAGTTCATATGCATGTACCTTGCTGAGCCTCGGCTCACTGTTTTCTATTTTTTCCCCTTCAGAGAAGACTTTAGAGCTTGTGCCTGACGAGTTGGAGTGATTAGAGCTTGTCTGAATAATTATTAAAGACTCAGGAGCTATTTGAAGAATATTATTGTAATGACTTGTTTACGATTCATGAACTTTTATAGTTAGACATTTTTGGTTATATATTTAGAAATAAAAACTTTGTAACGATAACGTTTCCGCAAGATGTTAGAGTAACTTCCGCTATGTTTCTTATGATTAAAAGTATATGGGTCCTAGATGACCTCTGTGATCCTGTGTTACGAATGGCGGAATCAAAAAAAAAAAAATTCGTTCCGTCACAGGAGTTCAGGCGAAAGGGGGATTTAGCGTAACCAGAGGGGACAGGGATGAGGGAAGAGAGGCAGAAGGGGGAGTCAGGGAAGATTCGAGAGAGAAGGAGAGAAAAGATATTTTCATAATAATCCCATTGCCTCTCTGGCATCCCTATAATGCCTAACCATTGGAAACAGAATACGCAACCCAGCTAACAGCAATTGGACACGTGCAGCCTTCTAAGTGGTTGTATGAAGTGTATATGCTGGTGTATGAATGTACGTATATGATACTGTATAATGATATGTATGAATGTACGTCTATGAGTGTGTGTGTATATGTATGTATAATCCGTCCGTGGCTAAACAAAATCCTGTAAACGTCTCGGTGGTCGAATGGATCGTGAACTTCTTCTCAATTCCGTCTGATGAGTGGTGTCGTTTGTGACGTCCGCAATTAGGCCCGTAACATTACCCGCCCCATGGGAAATCCAGCTGCACTTGTCAGTAAGAAAATCCAGTTGCATCCGAAAGCTGCTAAAGGAAACCAAATGCATCCAAATTACAGATCCCATTTTGCAAAACATCTGGTGCCATCAGCTGATTCAAGAGAGCAGCAGAATAAGAAGTAAAAGGGGGATAACATCTCCATTACATAGCAGAAAACGACAGTAACATCAGTACAGAGCAGGAGCAGCAATTCTGCACCCGAGGAAAAATCAGCAGCTTCATTTTACTCAGCAGCCAGCGAGCATCATCAGTCGAATACGAGGAAATCAGCCCATCCTCTACCAGCAGGTAGGTCCTCCGGACAGCCAGCTGAAATTCACCATGCAAACCAATCCACACCCCACCACAATGAACTCAATTTCATTAACGTCATCATGGAGCACAGCGCCAACCAAAATGCAGACACATAAAGTCCTACTCTCCGAAGCTGAAATCTTCACTCATCCAACAACCAGTCACCACCGATCCTCCGAGCTGGTAAAATCTACAAATTGCCACCCGCCAAAACAGCCCCACCAACCAATGCGAGCCAGGCCAAAGCAATACCAAGGAACCAAGACTCCATAGCATCATAATTTTTTTTTGGAAAAGCAGTGCCCTAATGAAAAACCCGAGCAAAAGCTAAAGCACTTTGGTGGGGGGGGGGGACTCAAAATGAAGAGATAGGGGGACAAGGCACCTGCCTCTGAGCAAGGCAGCAACATGAGACTAATTATTTTTTTTTTTGGGGACTCAAAATGAAGAGTTGGGGGGACAAGGGACCTGCCTCTGAGCAAGGCAGCAACGCCATTTTTTTTTATTTGGGAGCAAAATCAAATTGAAGATAAGGGAATCAAGGCAACTGCCACTGTGCAAAGCTATGCTAGAAAAACCGATCATTTTGCTGTCTTAATTGGTTAATGTTTTGACTGGGCACTTTGCGCATTTGGTCAGTTGGCTGCACGGTTCTTTAGTTGACAGCCGGTCAATGAGTGTTGACCGGGCAATTCTCCAATCAAATTTAGTCGGTCAATGGGGTATTGACTAGATAATTCTTCTCTCATTTTTAGTGTGCTGACCAATTTTTCTCCCAACTTGTGGACTCTCTTTCTATCTTTTTAATCACGCGCCAAGGCACCCAAATTCACTTATTCCTATCTTATTGTATTAATTTAATTACCAAAACTTACACTATTTTGAAAATCAGTACCTTACAATTCTCCTCCACTTATAAAAATTTTGTCCTCGAAATTAAACGATCTGAAAATTTTAGTAAACAAAAGGGTTATTTCTCCTGAATTTCTTCTTACTTTCCCAAGACATTTCCTAGATAAAATCTGCCGAAAGAATTTTATCTAATTAAATTGTTTTGATTCTTTATATTTAATGCTGCTTCATTGATTTGAGATTGAGATTTAAATCGTAAGACAATTTTTTGATTTTTATATAACAATTAAATCCAATCATAAATCTACTTCCTCAATTATTGATACACAAGAACTTCATAATAATTTACCCAACTTCAAAACTAAGTCCATTGGTTGGTCAATATAATATTTTAGACGGTTTATTCAGACTCTATTTTGATTCAAGGATGATTACTCACTTGGACCTTTAGTCTCATCCTGGAACTTTTGAGCAAAGACTCACATGTGTTTGCTGCGCCACTCAAATTTTCTATCTACGAATTTTCCATTTGTTCAATCCAATTTAATTTGACACTCAAAATTTTCTAATCTAGTTTGACGAAAGTGTTGGCATAAATCTTAACTTACAATCAAGCTTCAAATCAGGCATATTTTATATCCTCAATAACTCGTTGGTATGACGACAAATCGTCATTTCCCGAAAGTACATAGCCCATATTAAATACTTAGTAAACAAATCCCACAAATCCTTGAATTACAGCTAGATCAGGAATTCTCCATCGTAGTCATTGCCAAAAAATTTACACTTTGCGCATCTGGTCAGTTGGCTGCACGGTTCTTCAACTGATAGTCGGTCAACATGTGTTGACCGGGCAATTCTCCAATCGAATATAGCCGGTCAACGGGGCATTGACAAGATAATTCTTCTCTCATTTTTAGTGCGCTGATCAGTTTTTCTTCCAACCTGTCAGACTCTCTTTCTATCTTTTCAATCAGGTGCCGGACACCCAAATCCACTTATTCCTATCTTACTGTATTAACTTAATTATCAAAACTTACACTGTTTTGGAAACGAGTACCTTACATATGACATATTATGTTTTATGTTGGGTTACTATATTTACTTCTGCAATATTACCTTATGGATCTAGTTTTTCTTTCGGTATTTTATTTGGATTTATACAGGTCCTAGACGACATCTCATTTTGAGTTTGAATAGTGGATATGATGTGTTGTGTTTGAGTCATGAATGATTTGTCATGTGTTGATCTTGTGCTTTGAGATGTTGGATTTTAAGATTTAAATGGTATGTCTTAAATAGGTTGTTTAATATAGGTTATTTGTATGGGTTTTAATTAGTTTTAGAGGAGACTCTACCAACATTTCGACAAAATTTAATGATTTAAATTTTTGAATATTAGTTTTGTTTGTTTATTGACAAAAAGTCTTTAGAGGATAAAGACACATCCCGTCACAGCTGATATTAGAGAAAAGAGATACCCAAGGAATGATTTGAATTATATGCGAAAGCTAAGGAAACAATTACGATTGATCGAATAAGTAGGGATAGACATAGGATGATTACGTCTTAGGATCGAATAAGTTAGACCAGAAGTAGACTACGACTTAGTAATTAAGTAGAGTGATATTGATTTTAAGCTTAGGCTGAAGGTTTAGGTTAAATTATTTTAAATTGAGGAAAGAGAAGAGTAGTTAGGGTTTAGAGAGAATGGCTAAGGGTTGGCATTAACGATTTTATTCTGGATAGCACTTATTTATTTTAACCTCTTTCTTTGATGTGATTGTTTGAGGTCGGCTAATACTGTGATTATTTTTGGTTACATGACCAAAGATGGCTAGTAGAAGAAGTAGAAGAAATAACCATCGGGGTGCTAGTACTTCCCACGAGCGAGAAGCTGAGTATGTGAATTTGTTGGGAAGGATGACGAATATTTTTGAATTGATAGAGCAGTGTCATATGATTTCGGTCCCCGCATCTGAGTCAGTTCCAGTAAATTCTACTCTGACAACGTATGATAGGTTCACGTTGGAGAGAATGCTTGAATTTTTGGGTGATTCTGATCCGATGAAGGTGGACATTTGAATTTAGTGGATGATGAAGATTTTTGAAGTGATCCAATGCTCTGACCAAGAAATAAGGTCATGCTTGCGGTGTCTAAGTTGGAGGGTGAAGCCGATAGCTGGTGAACCATGAAAAAGAGGGCGTTAGGTGTGCCTAATAATGAGATTTTTTTAAAAATATTCGAGGAAGTTTTTTTGATAAGTAATTAAATTGTATTAAAATAAAATAAAAATATATAATTTTGATATTTTATCTCCAAGTATTTTACCGATTTAAAAAGAGAAAAAAGACATGGAGATATACCCCAAGCACAGTGGTACATGTCTCCAAAGTAAGAAGAAACACGAAAGAAGCAAAAAGATACAATTACATTATAGGCACCGCCAATCCACTCCACTCATAAGAATTAAGTCAGCACATTGAACAGACCCGCCAATGCATCATATCAGCAGGAAGCTTTTCAGGCAAGCGGTAGGAGATCAGTCACATTGCCAAAAGCAGCAAAAAGATACTTTTCAGCACACCGAAAAGTGTTTTCTGTCTAGTCTTCAGGATAAGAAAGAGCAAGAATTTATGTGACTTAGATAGGAAAACAAAACTCTAGTGGAGTATGATGTAAAATTTACTAAATTATCTCGTTATGCAACGTATTTTGTGGAGGATGAACTGATGATGGCAAAGAAATTTTAGCAAAGACTGAGGGATGATATTAGATGGCAGTTGTCAACTCACAAGCTCCAAACATATGCTGATATTTTAGATCGAGCCCTAATTTATGAGGAGGAATTGGAGACACAAAAATTTCTTTACTAAGAGAGCCGCTAGCATGACAAATTTCAGCACAGGAACAAATATAGAACCCTCAGGGCTAGCTAAGAAGGTGAAGACGGTAGATACAGGGAAGGGCGTTATGGAAGTTTTATCGATAACTATCTCTCAGACATCAGCCGCTGAATATGGATATTGTTGGAGAAAGCACACGTGGATGCCCTGATATAAAGTGATGGGAGCATATTATAATTGCGGGCAGCGAGGACGCCTGATAAACAATTGTCCATTACCTAAGATATTAGAAGCAAAGAAGCCAACTGTTGCGGCTAAAGCGTTTGCGGTGACGGTGAAAGACCTTGAGATACTCCCGAAAGTGGGTGGAGCTATTTTCATTATTTATGGAATGTTGATTTTCATTTTAATTGACTTGGGAGTTACGTATTCTTTTATTTCCCATGATTTGTATGATATGTCTCCGTCATATTGAAGATTCTTGACTGTTCTATAATTGTGTCTATGCATTCTTTTGTGGATTGTGGATAGTTGATGACCGAATGCCTAATTGAAGAAGTGATCGGTTGTGTATTGTTGGAAGAGAAAATATTTAATTTTTTTAGTAAGTAAAATTGTATTAAAAAAAAGAAAAAAAATTACACAACTTATGATTTATCTCCAAGTATTTTTTTGACTTAGAGTTAAAATATAGACGCTAGGGTATACCTCGAGTACCATGTGACATCACATGACACCAAAATAATATAAAGAAAACCTAGACCTGCAAGATGGACTATATTCTTCAACAAAAACCAGCACAAACTTAATAATTAGTAGAGTCAGCAGTAGACTTAAGAGCATGCTATAGCCCATAGGGCAACAGAAAATAATAAAATAGCTACTTGCCTCAGCGTGAAAACGGCTGCATACTTTAGTAGTTCTAGCAGCAACATCTAGTAGCACGGCAGGAGTACTTTCCTTAGGCAGCTGCTAAAGAATCACCATTTTGGCATGAATCATCATCCTTGGGAAAATTACTTTATCCTAGTAGAAAATCCAAACCGGAGGAATCACCATTCTGGCAAACAAGGGAAGTAAAGGCAAACCTGCGAGAATGCCAACTATTATTTTTTATAAAAAAGGCACCATACTGGCAACAACAATCAAACCGGCGATAGGATGAATACCGACACAATAGCCAAACCGGCAGACAAGGCCAACAAGCCACCAAATCGGTCAAAAATATTTGGTTAATTGGTCCATATGGTAGATAAGTGAAATGGGTGATTTGGAGATGGGATGGAATCGACATTGTTTCTACAGAATTTGTATTGATTTAAAGAAAAATCGTTTGGGTACTGTTAAGAATACTTTGGGACCTTTAGGAAGTAAAATTTACTGACGGGTCAGGTAATTCAACATAGATGGTAATATTCTTTCGAAAGAGAAAGATTGGAAATTTGTTATTTTTGTATCAGTAATTAACTACCCACGAGCAAAGTAGGGGAGGAGTCCATGGTTTGAAATTACTTCACCTGTAATTGAAATTTTGTGATGAAGTCCTTGCCTTGAGGATCTATGGGCGATGCTTTTGGAAGAAATTAATGTCTTGCGAATCTAAGAGTTAAGAGCTATAATAGGTGGATCTTAGTATCTTTCGAAAAAGGTGAATGTTAAGATCGATAGTGATATCGAAAGTTTCTATTTGAGAACTTGTGGGATTGCCTCGGAGATAACTTTGATCTAATAATTTTAAGGAATAAAATAGTTATGCTATAATGGAAAAGTAACCTTAGGAGATTGCAAGCGGATTAATATATTTAAGAATTGTTAGGATAGATTCTAATTAATGTTAAGGAAGCGGACTTAGTACAGGCTATTGATGTTGAGAATCTTTGGGCTTGATATGCCTCCGATGCTTTGTAAGAAATGTAAAAGGTAGATTGTGAACAGGTTTAAATGCTTGGGAAATAGGAAGTCATATTTTTGAGTTGGGAAGCAGAATCGCATTCGAAGTGTGGAAGTTATAAAATTTGAAATGGGAAGCCCATGTGATTTCATATCAGAATAACTCACTCAACATGATTGTGGAGGATGTGTTTGGGTCTACTCGGTTGGCTCCTTAGTGTACCAACTGGATCTGAGATTGCTCAGTATTGGGGTTCTGAGGTCTTGAGGTTGCTAATTGTTAAGGTCTTGAAATTTTAGGTAACGATCTAAAATCGTATCGAACCTATGGTGACTGCTTTAGTTAGGATTTCTAGTTTTGTGGTGAAATGATGATCCGTGAGAATTATTTTCATAATAAGGATATCTTAAAATCATTTTTTATTATGGCTACCGTGTAAATTCGGTGTTCAAAAGGGAATGTGTATTTCATGAAAATGACGATTTGAGGACATACCAACATAATAATTAGAATATAAGGTGTTCTGTTTTTGAGGTCTAAGTGTGATTTGAGGGTTAAGTTGAAATCTTAGCTAAGCTTGATAAAAGAATTGGGTGTTAGGTCAATTTCATTATGGTGGTAAATGTAATCAAATGATTTGAGTTTGATGATTAATCAGAGCGCACAATGGAAGAATAATGAACCCTTATACATTTTGAGGTTTAATTTGAAATTCAGAGGAAATGCTCAAACTCGAGGTTTAATATGAAAGGAAGTAAGGCGTTTTGCTTGTTTAAGATTTAGAACCAAGTCGAAAAAATAATTAATGAATAGTGAAAAAGATTCGGAGGAAATACTTTAAGGAATAAAGTATCATCCCAGACCGTTGGGAAAAAGCTGACCAAATCATACCATCTCAGCTTCCAGTAAGAGGATTTGAAAGCAAGGCTCCTCAGCAGGATTCAGAAGCAAACAAACTGGCAGAACTTGGCGAGCATCCATGTCGGCACACCGGCCCTCAATCAATGTCCTCTTCAATTCCACATCTTTTTTTTATGGGTAAGTAAGTAATTACATTAAATTTAAAAGAAAATTATAAAACTTTGTGCTAACTCTAAGTATTTTGCCAACTTAAAATTAGAGCAAAGATGAAGGGGACTACCCCAAATCACATGAATAAATTTAGATCTAAGACCAAGACCCTTGACATGACAAGTTTAAAAAAAATACAACTGAAAATACATCAGATCAACGACAGCATGCCAAACCGGCAAGAAGGCAATCGGGCCAGATCAGCATGCCAACCCGGCAACCACACCAAATCAGGTAACAAATGATATCAAACAGGGTGAGGAAGCCACATCTGCAGTTTTAACTTCCCAGTAGCCCATCTTCTCACAGCATTCTGCAGATTCATGAAATATGCAGCAGCATAAACCGTAATCCTTCCAAGCTCAGCAATCTGCCACATCAGCAGGCCAAACCGGCCTCAAATCCAAATCAGCCTCAAATCCAAATCGACAATAGACATGCCATGTCAGCAAGCCAAACCGGCCTCAACACCACTGCGTAACCTCATCTGTAGAATCAGGAATTATGAAGCAGCATAAACCGCAATCCTTCCAAGCTCAGCAATCGCAGCTTAAGGATTACAGGCCACATCAGTAGGCCATACCGACCTCAAATCCAAATCGGCAATAGACATGCCATGTCAGCAAGCCGAAACGGCCTCAACATCACTGCGCAACCTCAAAACCAGGCAGAAAAATCCAACCGGCTAACCAGTAGAAAGCTAAAGGCCACGTCAACAAGGCAAACTGGTCTCAATTCCACCCCAGGCAAAAACCAGGCAAAAGCAAACCGGCCAAAGCCCACATCCTGGCATAATTAGCTAACATTCCAGCCCGGGCAGAAAGAATGGCGTTCCAAATTGGCAAGCCTTCCAGCCTTGAGATTGAAACTGGCATCTAAACCAGCCAAAAATCCAAACCGGGCAAAACCAGTAGCTATACTGGTAAGGGCCACGACAACAGGGTAATTCAAACCGGTAAAAGAACACCAGCCGGCCTTCAAAAGAACAATAGAAGCTACCTGCCACGTCAGCAAAGCAAACCGGCCACAACTCCACACTGGGCAAATGAACAAAAGAACGACTTATGAGCCTGAGGAAGACCACACTCTAGCAACACATGTTTCATGAAAACCACATGTCAGCAACACCCTCTGTAAAATCAGCATAGCACAACATCCATTTGCATCAGATGGAATGTGCATCAGCTTCTAGATGATCATCCACAGAGCCACAGCTAAAGACCTCAGTCTTTATACAACTCCATGGACTATGTTACACCTCAGCCAAGATGTAACTCAAACCAGCTGCTACAGAACATCAAAAATGTTATTACTAATCCGCAGAGAAAGTTAAGAAAACCTCCCAGAACACTGCCAATATAGCACACTGCCTCACAATTCCGGAAGCACAAGTAAACATGCCGAGGTAGACCATATCTTTAGTCCCGCCTCAGACAAATAAACCCCATCGGCAAAAAACCTAAGAGCCAGAGGATCTCTTGGATTTATTGGAAGCAGTTTTTTTCTTTTTTCTGAGACTTCAACGGCTTCCAATTTTCATATAGCCTGGTACAGGAGACATCAGAAGCAGTCGAGAAGCATGGTTAATATGCTCTGGAATAGAAGGAGCCTCATCTACATTACAATCGTCATGGGAGCAACAGGATATAGAATCCAGCATTGGATGCTGGCGACGATTGTCCTTATATTCCTTCAATTGCAAATGTAAGGACTCGACTTTTGAGGAGATTTTGCTGGTAGTAGAAACTGACTCCTCCAAATCACTGCAAGAAAACCCCATTGCTGCCAATCGATCCGCCTCCATAATAGGAGCAATGTGCAGTGGGGGATCAACCACAGGTATATACGTGGCTAAGCCATTTTCACTATATCCTCAAAAGATATAATGGGGACTCGGACCGAATTAGCTGACGACCTCATGTAGAAAGGGGCAACCACAGAATCCTGGGGGGCCGCGAAGGAGTTGGCAGGGTCTTTTACATCCTTAAATAACCCCTTAGCAACATCCTGATCCTGACCAGGGGGAGTGGAGGAGATCAGCTGCTCTTTAGAAACCATGCGGCTCATCGCAGCTAAATGAGCATTCTGCGCCAACTTCAGAGTCCCTGGATCAGCAATCGAATCCTCATGTTCAAAACAACTTTGAACAGCATGAGGGTAGGGAGTAGAAACAACCGTAGGAGAATCTTCAACCGCATCAACAGAAGCCATACCAGTTAAGACATCATCCATAGCTCCATCAGCACAACCAGGGAGGAGCTGGCCTGCTAGAAGCTCCTGATCAACAACACATTTCTCCTCTCCAACACCAACAACAGGAGAAAGAGAGGAGGGCAACAAGGTATTGGTCAACTGGACTCCCCCAACTAGCACACGTACATCCCCATCAGAGGAATTAAGGTTGGAAGGGGAGCCTTCATCTAGGCTAGGAGACTCAGATTTAACCATAGCAGATTTACTACCCAAATGGGCAATGCGACCCTTCAAAGGATGCACTGGCTTCCCATGGTAAGCAACCTCAATATCAACCGGAGAGGTCACAACATCAGCTCCAGACATCAATCTGATTATTGAAGGGAGATGTGCACCTCTGGCTACTTCAACACAGACCCGTGCATAATTAAGCCGCTCCATTCTAGCAGTGCTCGGATCCAGTAGGAGTGGTTTACCAACTCCACTGGCAATCCAACTCAGGCCTAAAGGGGTCTAAAATTCAGTCGGGACCCTGGACAAAGTGATCCAAATCGGGTATGATTGGAAAGATTCCTTATTCAGCACTATACCGGGCGTCCATCTTTTAAGGACAATGGCTTTCCTACCTAAGGTCCAGGGACCGCAAGCCAGATACCGGTTCATATGATCTTCAGAGTCAAAAATGGAAGAAGAAGAAACCGCTGTCATTCCCAGCTACATGCCGTATACCAAATCTGGTCCAAATTTTACGGACAATTGCGCTAACGGCCTGAAAATGGAGGGGATTCTCGACGAAATAGCCCGCCAATGTAGCTCCCCAGACATCCTGAGCCTGCTAAAGAACGTCAACAGGGGGAGACAAGGAAACAATATCCCCCTCAAAGGGTTGGGGAGGGAAAAATTTTAGGGGGGAAAGCTTACAGTCACTTTTGGGAAGAACGACATCAGACCAAGAGGATTTCGGGAGAAGAGGAGGATCACCAGAGGGGATTACCCCGGAAGTATGGGAAAGGGAAACTACACCGAGTGCAGAACCAACTCTGTTCGGGGAAGCCACAGGCTCCAAAACATCCGTGGCACCATTTGCCACCAAGAGACTCGAGGGGCAGTCCTTTGGCTTCACACGCACAAAGAAGGACTCATCTGGAGCATGGGATGGAGAAGAGCCATCCCTTAGCAATGGAGGGAAAAGGAGAGAGGGTTGGGAGGGAGAATGAGAAGGATCGAGAGGAAAAAACGATGGAGACAAAACCATCGCCGAAACCGACGGCGCTGAAGAGAGATTGGGAGACGGAGAACAAAGATAAAACATGGGGGGAATCATCGGCACCAGCAGAGAGACGGCCCTAGCTGTCACCGGTGACGGCGAGAAACAGCCAGGTGGATTTTGAAAAGCCAAATACAAATTTTGAAAACCTAGAGAGAAGAGAGAGCATCTCTCTCTAGAACCAACTCTCAAATGAAATATCGCCCTCTCTTCGATTCCACATCATCCAGGATTGGAACATCCACATCAAGGTCAACTCCCTGAAGAGCAAGGAAAGCATACAGGGGATGGATAATCAGAGTAGGATCAACTGGTACAACGCAGGAATCCACATCAGCTCACACTAGCAGCTTCGACCTCAAAACAGCTAAGGGGTCCCTCAAGTCAACTGCAATTTTCAAACTCTCTGGGGGCCTTCGCCTCAGTTGTGGAGTCCTTTTTCTCATCCGTAGCCACAGGAACCCAGCATCACAAAAGTTGATCTCAGCAAAAACATAGGGCAATTGCATCGGAGCCCCATCACTCAGCAGAAACAACCGACAGCAGCTTCACACCCATGCAGTGGACTGCTACTTGAAACAGCAGCATGTATCAGCATAATTCAGATCGGAGGGGCAGCTTCAGTTCAAAAATAAAGGATTGCTCCCCAAACGCAAAAACCTTCACCACCACAATCAGTCGAATCATCGGGTGCAAAGTGAGCACACGAGGCAGCAGTAATGCATCAGCAAACACACACTACCATAACGAGAAGAGGAGCAACACAAATCATCTTGGCCTCGAGCAGCCCATACTACAGCACCCAGGACAAGAAAAAAGGACAAACTTTGGGTATACCAAACAGGGCT
>JAOVVI020011851.1:0-11479 GCA_028571085.2 Nepenthes alata | reverse complement strand
TTGCAGTTCTTAAGACACCTGCAACGTCGTTAGATTTTAAATCTAACAGCTCATATTTTTTCTTCAATAAATAATAAAAATAAAAAAATAAATAATAAATAAAATTTATTTATTAAGATTAAAAAACATGGACCATTGGATATCAAATCCAATAGTACCATGGGAGTTAAAGACATTATACGACATTACAGCATCTCCCATTCTAATCTCCTCCACCCAGTTGCTTGCCTCGGAGGCATTGGGCTCTTTTTTAAGAACGGTTGGAGATAGTGAAGGGAATTAATGCCTTTTCTGTCTTTTTGGATCGAGAAAAAGGTATTAGGCTTCCCCGGAGACACTATCTCATGGGAGTTTCTATCTCTTTGGCGCTGGTATTTTCTTTCTTATTAAACTTTGTTAGATCCTTATGAAAGTAAATTGTTTGCATTTTTCTATGCCCGGGGCCAAAAATAATCATTAGAATAGAGTTAAATTATGATTGATTGTAACACAGTATCTCTATCTCCAACAAGGAGAAGGTCTACCTTTTCTCTATCTTCCAATTAACAAATGTCTTTTCAACTTAGCAAATATCGACTTATCAAGGCTATTATGTCAATTGTAGACCAAGGAAGTAACCAATGAGCTTTAATGAGAGAGGAGGGGTGTTACAACACAACTACCGTACGATGTCATATAACAACCGTCGAATCTAAACCCAATGGTTGAATTAGATTATTATTATAAAATAAAAAAATAATATTTTTAAATAAAAAAATTAATGACAACCATACGACTTAAAACTGATAACTACCATATAACGTTATACGTATACCGTACAATAGTGGCATCATAACACCCCCTCGTACCCAGGGTACATAAAATTCCAACATATATATATATAATTTGGATTACTCTGTTAAGAGTTCTAAATTATAAGCAATGTTATATCTGATTGGAATGCATCCTTATTTTTTGGGCTAAACTTCTAAGACTTATTATAAAAAAGCTAAAATTAAAAAAAAAAAAAAGAAGAAGAAAAGACTAATTATCCCAATGTGACAGTGGCCTGCATCCAATTCGACTTCTGTAATTGTGACCATAAAGGTTGTGATGACTGATGATAAGATATTTGTTTCCAAATAAAATAGCTATTTCAGTATAAATCAAACAATATAATATTTTTTTCCTTATTTTCAAATAATTTATGTCAAGTTTCCACCTTACAGAAGTTTATGCACATTACACTAACCTTTAACCCTTTGATATCTGACAGAAGCATTGAAAGAATTCAAAGAAAACGCTGATTTCAAGATTCTCAGCTGTGAACAATTGGGTCCAATGTCCACTAACTTTAATGTTATATTACTTAAAAAATTAAAAATATATAAGCAGTAATATTTTTTTACTATTTTTTTCATAATATAAGAAAAACTCAATTTATAATGTTTTTACCAAATACAAAACAAGGATAGTTGAATCTTAACTATCTAAATTTAATAGTGGCATCTATTGCATTCTCCGGCAAATCAAATTGAGAGCTGAGAGCTGTTACGGTCTTTCCATATTACATTTTTTATATACCTACAGAAAGAATTTATCCTAATACATTAAACATTAAGATTATAGTGATTCTAACCATCCAAGTTATTAAGATAAAATCTATCGAGATTATGACTGTCGATTAAAAATTGAAAGGATTCTAGCAGGACTCACCTGGATTAAAGGCTGGCCTCTTCAACTCCTTGCACAAAGCACAAAAAGGAGATACCAAGGCTACAGGAATCCCCAACCCTAAAGAGAGCAGTTCAAAGACTCAAATACCCTACCTGCACAATTTTATTCAAAACTCCCCCTTCTAATCTCTACGAAAAGGCCCCAAAAGATTTAAAAGATCGGTGAGTATTCAAACTCCAATTATCCGACTATGGGGAAAAGCAGTACAATTCCATGCTGGTGATTAACCATAAAGCAACTTATCTGATTACAGTTACGGACAAGCAGAAACAGAATAACGTGGCTTATTTACCATGGGACAGCCATGAGGTTCACAAATACATACAAAGACCAAGAGATGCAGCTAGTCCTCTAGCACACTGACCTAGCGAATTCCACCCATGAAGGTTCTCGGATCGGGACAGCTCCCTGAAAATTGAGCTTGCGAGAAATCAAAACCTGGGTTCTGCAGTTAGATTCAGTTAAGATAATTCACATGGATGGCACATCAAAATCGGTCATAGCTATCAATAGATGTGATTTTGCATTACTGATTTTCAGTGCTGAATGAGCCACACAGATCAAATGGCGAGATAACAATCAACACATTTTGGAGAGTAAAAAGCAGATTTTAAAGTATTTATAATGGATGTGAGCTCTAGATCAACAGTGATGGTGCTACAGGCAGTGATGGAAGATGCAGAATGCAGAAGATGAGAAATATGGATGCATGCACGAGATTTAAGGTCCACAAATTGCAGTCCTATAAGCTTGAGCTTGTAAACAAGCAGGCAACAGAATTAGTGTGTGTGCCAAAGTAAAGAGAGAATTCAGGCATCCCAAAAAAACAATTCGACAGTTCAGATGAACCAGATCCTCTCCACTACAATGTCACTGGTAAGTTTTACTGTAGATAATGTACACAACTCTCAAAAGCTATGAACTAATAATTATCTTTCCAGCAATGAGTTCTAGACCATGGCTTCCATTTTGTAAGCGTTTGAGTCACAGCTTACTTTATGGGTTACTAATTATGAAATGTATGAAATCCAAAATATTCTTTTAATGTCGATTAACTTAATTAATTTTCAGGTTAATTTTGATTTTGAGTCAAAAGTTAAGTATTGGATTAAAGCCGAGTGTAAGGTTAATATCACCATGCTAATTCACATTTTATGTAGAATGTCTGCGCATGATGTATGCCTGATCAACGCACATGCATACTTGGAACAGAATGTTGCCGCCTAATACGTGTTTGAGGGGTGTTTGTGCGTATTATGGATTGTGTTTCAGTGCCTGATCTGTGCCTAACTGGCGGAAGTGCGCCAGTTTTCTATAAATAAGCCGCTTGGCCGATTTTTGATCAGTTTGAGCTATTTTTTAGAGAAGACGAGGAAAGAGAAAAGGAAAAGAAAGAGAATATCAAAGAGAAGGAAAGGGAATGAGAAATTAAAGAGAAATCAAGAGATATTTGGATAAAATCAAGTAAAGACAAGTACATCCAAACTCTTTGTTATCATATTATTGATCTTTTCTATAATTTTTAAGTATTTTTTATTTCAAATACTTATATATGTATTATTTTTGTATATAAATTGATTATACTTTATATGCATGTGAATCCATTCTCATTTCATGCAAATTTTATAAAATTCATGTCTCATGTCCATATATATAATATTTAAGTGCTGGATTTCTGTACTATATTCAACTATGCCTTTAAATTATGAATAAATGTTCTTGCATGTCTTCAAGTTTTATACATATGTTTCTCCATGTCTTAAATTTTCATATAATTGTTCATGCATGTTTTACATGTGAAAGAAATTACATAATCTATGTTCAGTTTCTGAATTCTTGGTTTTAATATTTCTACATGTTATCTATTTGTAAGAAAATAAAATACTGAGAATTACTTCAACTATCTTGATTTTCTACAAATTCTATACAAATGCTTCTGCATGGTTCTAAATTAAACACTATAGTTCTGACATGTTCATAGTTTTACTACATTACACAATTTCAAAAAGCATAAAGGAAAACCCTACATAAACTTTAATCAAGAAAGTATTTTCTTCGACATGAGAAAAACTAATAAATATTTGTATTTGAGTAGAGTTTTTTCATTTGACTAAGTATAGACCATTCTAGAAAATTGACGGATTATATCTGAATATGTCTTAGCGTATTACTAATAAATCAAATGCTAAACTTATCATCCGCGGGTCTAAAAAGTGACGTCTGATCTCATTTATAGAGTTATATGTAAATAACTCACTACGAGTCTTGAATAGTAACATATAACTTTTGGCTATGTGAAAATAATTGTAACCCGATGTTCGATATTTATCTTTTGTTGGTGAGGTTATCACCGATCATTGGTTCTATTAATATGCGAGCAAGATTTGAACATGTTTTATATATTTACACATTTTTGAAATGATTTATAATATTGTACAAATTTAGATGCAATTTGATTATTAGAAATTGGCTTTAGCACCAATTATCAGACAATAATATTATCGACATTTCAGACTTCTGATCATGGTATAATTCCAACATGCTTCTTTATTATAGACCCACATGAAATTATATATATATTGTTGAGCAACTAGCTCACTCTTATCTTTTTTTTGCTAACCCTTCAGATTAGCAAGCTCGAATTTACTTGTAGCATCGGACTAAAAAAGCTCGAAGATTTTGTTTAGTTATATATTGTATTTGGATTTATATTTGATTTATTTTTATGATTATTGCACATTTCAATTTATATTGTTTCAGGCTGATGATACTAATGATAAAATTAAAATAGTTTAAACAATATTTCGGTGAATTTATGATTTTAAAACTCTAATATTAGTTAAGATGCTTTTCTTTATACATAATTCGATCTCAAATAACTGTCGATATTCGAAACCACTTTCGGGTGTGGCATTTCGGTCATGTGGTCTGATTTTTATATTATTTTGGGATGTTTAATGGTATTTGATTACGTCTCAATATTCATATTAGATTTTTCAGTCGATGGTATAAATAATTGAATATTTAAATTTTAAGAATAAAAGTTGATTTAAGTTAATTATAAATTAAGGAGTTAATAAATTTGAATTCGTGATCCGGGACAGTGACAAATTAGGCAAGTCAAACTCATAAAACAGTTTCCCACTTAGATATATATTAACAACAGGTATAGAACCGCAAACAAGCAGTACCAAAAGTTTGATTTTGCTATTGTTAAACAAATTCAGGCTTTACAGCCACAGCAAGTTATCATACATGGTCCCATCGCTATCACAATGCCTTGCATAAAACTTGTATCTTATACACAGTCAAAGCTCACAAAATTTTGATTGGATAATAAGGCAAATGTATCTGAAAAAAGATACAGCCTCAAGTAAACAGTTGGAACAAACAGAGCAGAGAGAGAGAGCATAAATTACAGAGTGACAGAGATTGAAAACACGTTATTCAGTCTTCATCTATCACCTTACAGCCCCCTTGCATCGGAGTGTTTTAGGATACAAGGGCGACAATATTTGATTGAAAAATAGAAATTCCAATTAAAATTATAATGTTTTCCTTTCCCTAATTTTTAAAACATTTATATATGTGAAAGGTATATCCCCAACCATTCTTTCTTCAGCATTGTTACCTAGGGTAACAACTCTCCAAAAATTATTCTTTTCCACACGGTATTAAGGGAGCTCAATTGGAGCAAATAAAGAAAAAGAATACAAAATATCTTCCAACAATCTGTAATGGTAGTTTGGACCACTCCTACTCTCCTAGTGTATTCGAAATCATCCCTAAGATTGCCCCTACAATTACATTATGGACTACCCAAGCTCAGATTAAAAAGAGATGGAAAATGCTATCATCCAAGGTCGTACTGGGAATCATCCTTGTCACTGCACCTACAAGTACATTATGAACTTCCCTGAGTTTAGTACAAAACAGATAGGAAACACGGGTAACCAAATGAAAAGGGAAAAGCTAGAAAAAACTTGCATAGGGATAGTAATTTGGTTAAAGCACTACTTAGCACTTCCTAATGGTACCAAACACCTGCAAAAAAATTTAAAAAAAAAACTTGTATAAGATTAACACTAGGGTCCCTACCCCTATGAGAATTGGTCTTTTTGAGATACCACTCTAACACCAACTTTGATCTTCATATGAGGTATTTACTGATCAAATTGCCGATGAGTTCAACCAAGCTCTTGATTTATAGTACTTGTTATCCATTTCCCCTCCATCCTTTGGAATGAGAGCATAAAAGAGGCTCTGAGGCTGATGACTTTAGCACAAGAAGATAAATTGCATTCAGTTTATCCATTTGGTTAATAGTTTTGATTTAATCATTTGGTTAAATACCATTGAATATTGAGAAATAATGATTGCACCATGAAAATTGTGAAGCATTTATGGATGACTAGGTGACAAAAGTACTTTCAATCAAAGATTAAAGTCTTTACAAAAACCTATGACTGTACCTGTTATAAAAAAATACATCATGACAGTCAATATGGGACCAAGCCATATGCAATTAAGTGTAGTTATCCCTTTGAAACAATGTTTGTATCTACTTAGAGGGATGAACACACTGCTTGAATTTATTCACACACTAACCAAGCGTTGAGAATTCACATTAACCGAGTGTTGGGCAATCACAATCCGTCGAGCGTTACCTTGGTGTAAGAGAGCTTGATCAAGTTCCTTTTGTTTCTTTGGAACTTGGATTTGAAGTGATTCCATCACTTGGTACACTTTTGATATGTATTGAAAACTATCATCATCTTATTGCTTATAGATATAGCTCTCATCTTGAAAGTGAACCACATAAATTTATTGCCTCGTGTGTTTAAATTATTGTCATAATTTCACTGATACAATAAATTTACATCACATAGTTCGGTTACAATGGCATCTAGGGTTTCTAATGCCAAGTTTGAGTTAGAGAAATTCCTTAGGAAGTGTAACTTCAATTTGGGGCAAATCAAAGTGAAACATTTGTTCGTTCAACAAGGATTCCACAAGGTGCTAAATGGAATATCAAATTATGACTCTACTTAAGACGAAGATTGAAAGGATCTAGATCTTCATGTCATAAGCACCATTTGGCTATATCTAGCCGATGATGCCCTCTACAATATTGCCAAGGAGCAGTCAATCGAGACACATTGGGCCAAATTGGAGAGTTTGTACATAACAAAATCACCCACCAGTCAAGCTATATTAGAAGTGGAAACTCTATTTCATTTCCAAGTCAAACTATATTAGAAGCGGAAACTCTCTACATTGGAAATGATGAGGGTACACTTGTTTACAAGCACTAGCCAAGTGTTGGGGCAATCAGAATCAGCCGAGCATCACCTGAGTGCACGGGATTCGAATTTTTGTCATGATTCCACTATTACTCATTATAAAATTGGCAACTAGTAACATTAACATAACTATTTGGAAAACATGAAATGTGGTCTTTGATGCAATGATAATATTAATTTGTTATGACCTAAAGGTCACATTTTAAATCATAGAAACAAATTCACTACATTACATAATATTATGTACATCAAACTCCTAAAGCTCACAATGTAACAAGGCTTATTCCCTAGGCCACCCTTTTCTTACTTGGAGAACATGCTCATAGTAATCATAGCAAACTAAGGCAAAAAGAACGGGCATGACAAAAGAGCACCTCTTCCTGAAATCTCTGAAGCATCAGACGCCTCTGCTCAAGATCCGCAGAATAAGGATCCAACTGACCGTGACCAACAATAGGAGAAGACCATGTCTGACCTTTGTCCCTCTTTTGCAGAGTAATGTGCATTGTATCATCCTCTGACAAATAGAATTTATCATAAAGCACAAGATAATGCCAAAGTTTCTAAGTTGTCAGTCTAGCAATACACACATCATCTTTATCCTCAATTTCTAATGAGCACTTCTGATTCCACCGCTGTCAAAGCCCCAAAACTTTTTGCCTTTTTGGAGGTGGTGGTTGGGGGGGGGGTTCTCCCCGTCCCCCATGCCATGCGAAATCCTAATTGTTATGTTACCTATGTTTGGAAATTTAACATTCCAATAAAATAGCGTTGGATTTCCGCTGTTCCCAACAGCCAGCAAAAATTTAGATAATATTTTATCAAGACGTTCGCATGAAAAATTGAACATCCCGTTCAACTAGGACTATGATAAGCTCAATTCCAACAGAAGCCCTCGTACTGGCCAAGAACCGGATAAATACTCGCAGTAATTAAAAAAAATCGTACAAATTGAAGAAAAAAGGCATTAAAATTTGAATTGCATTGAGATAAATAAATACCTAGGGTCCAGAAAGAAGAGTCTGTCTTAACAGAACATTCGAGGTCATGCTGGTCACCAAATGAATTACATTAGATGAATAATCTGTCCAAATCTTCAACGAATAAGCGGCTCAACAAAACATAAAATAAGCAACTAATCGTGAAGAATTACTCACGTTGAGATAAGGAGGATGGTTGCCTTTGATCCCAACTTCAACATGTTTCGATTGTATTTTGCAGTAGAATTGCTTCCTCGGCGCGCTTGGTGGCAGCGTGATGTAAATATTGACTTCCTCAAGCGTTTGGTCCCATTCGAACACTTTCTGACCTAATTTAAACGAGTAAATCGAAGTCTCAGTAATCAATTCATTCACGTATAGAAAGAAATAATGGGAAAGGAAGATAGAGAGGGGCCTAGATACCGTTGTGGACAAAGCTGTGTCGCTTTTCTGGGGCCAATTTGTCCGCCATCGCTAGAGTTTTGAGCGACTATCAGCTCCGTCGGCGATTAATTTGTCTCCGGACGTACCTTTCCAGAGAGTTCGACAGACGGAATCAAAAATACAATTGTCGTTTGCGGGAGAAAAAGGAGAGTTCGACACTCAACAGTATTATTTTAATAATAATTTTGTTATGAAAATACTAAATCTCTCCAATTTTAATATAATTACCACGAATATATATATATATTATTTAGTTTTTGTTTTCTTTAATTTTTTTTAATGTCACGTACATGTTATCATAAAAGTTTAAATATATTCAAGCTAACTTATTTGTGTTAAATAAATTATATAATTTATAATTCAACATATCAAGATACCTTTAAAAGTGTGCCAAATACGATCCAACATTATATATCGTGACAAACTTAGCCGCAAGGCCCACATGTCGTGTAAGCACATGACGCCAGGCATAGCAGAAATATATTGTGTCAAAAAGTTTAAAACAATTAGATCATCGTTATTCTCGTTTAGCAATTAGTTAAAACTGTTTATTATAATTTTTTAAAATTAAAAATTTTTAATAAATATCCTACCATTTTTCTTTTTTATTCTTACAATTCAATTTCTACTTTCGATTATCTACTCTCTCTCCCGTCATTATATTGGGGATATAAAATCTAACTTTGGTATTATTGTTAATTTTATTTGTATTTTAAATATTATAATTATTATTTTATAATTTAATTATTAATTACTATATATAATATTTTAAATATTTATAATAAATAGGTTTTTAAAAACTGTCTTAATATAACTGATACGTACCTGGATCCGACTTCGAACAGATTCAGATTCGTTTGGATAGTTTGAACCGACTCCGTTCACTGAGTGCGAATCCTGCACACTACTAAAGCGAACAAGAGGTAAGTGTGTCGGCGGGAGGTTGTCCCACCGAAAATATTCCGACGCTCAAGTCAGTAAAGTCTCGTATGATAGGGAAGGTAATGCGGAAAAATGAGATAAAGTAAGAGGATTGGGAGTGCTGACATGTCAAGAACGTGAGCAATCGATTCCTACTCACAGAGAGCGTATGAAAACGATATTCTGAAAGCGTGGAAACTTCTGGTAACGACTCTCGAAAAGCCGATTGGGTCTCAGGGAAGCTAGAGACCTCTGGTGGGATTTAGAGGACGAACGCCCATAAGAATGGAAGAGACGATGGGCCTCCGTCAAGTAATCTGTAAGCGTTCGTGGATGTGAAAGTTTTCTCTGTGTACGTAAGTAAAAGCTTGGGTACGTGAGAGATCATCTCTGTATGCCAGAAATTACTTGTAAGAGCCTCCCTTGTGTAAGTAATATTGTCTTTTTCTCAGAATGTGTCAACAATAAGCCGTAAGTAAAAGATCGGTCCCCCTGAATCATAATTCTAGGGTTTACTTATGGTTGACAGGGTGATCTCCTTCCTTTAAAATGTGTGATCCCCTGCGTTATTCTTGATTGGCTGGCCTTACAAAGCTGATGTCGATTGCCAAACGGACCAAAATAGTTTCCTTATACGTTGGCCAGTGGCTTTCCCAAAAGGCTCACATTTCTTCTGTGTATTTTACCGTTGGAGAGCCCCAGTTGGTAAGAAAGTGAAAAAATCTAGCGCCTTCCTTGTGGAAAAGACGCCGATTTTATCAATGTTCATTTTGGGAGCAAGTTGGGATCGTGGAAGATGCTGTGAGAGCCGTTGTTGGTCGTCTGATGGATCGTGGGCTCAAGTGGGTCAGGTCCGTAACCGTAAAAAATCTTTGTTGGGCATACTGCTACAGTACACCCGGTCAACGCTAGCGTTGACCGTCCTCAGTCTTTCATGGTTTGACCCTGCTCTCCAACTGGATCGTTCACGAGTTGACCGTCCAACAAGTTGTTTTGGGTCTACGTTGACTTTGGGCCAGCCCATTTTCAATATAGTCATCAATAATGATATCGGTTACATCATATACTGATAATAATTTTAAAATAATAGAATTACAATATATTTCAGATATCGGTACTCCTAGTTCTAGCCACTTATAGGAAACATTCTAGTATTATATAATAATTTTTTAAAATTAAATTAATTAATTGTCAGAGAATAATTGTTTATAAAAAATATATGTGTAAAAGTTTTAAATGTGTTAGACACTTAAAATCGCACATGCAAAAATATAAAACACATTACTTTTAATTAATTCAAACTGAACTAATATTTTTCATATGATATAGAGATAGGAATTTTTCAGTATAATAAAAAACTAAGTTAAAAATGATAGACAGAATATATCGTTTACTTATAAAGCTATTTTCCTATGAGGAAATATTACAAGTTTGAAACGTGTAAAAATACTCGTAGCTAGGAATATAAAAATATCCTGGCATGTTATTAAAAGAGATGTTGTCCAATTTTTTGTAATTTAAATAAAAATTAATTTAATAAATAATATAAGTAAATATTTGTATTTTTTAATTAATAATGTATAATCATTATGGAATAATTCATCTCATGTTTATGTTAAACACACATAAGTTTTAGAAATTAGTAATTATAAAAAAAAATAAAAATTAATTTAAAAATATTTAGCACCAATACATTACTTTCACAATTTTAATAATTACTATTATAAATAAATATAAAATCCTTAATAAGATTTTTAAATTATTTTTTATAATACTTTAAATAATAATACTGTTATTACTTTATTTAAATTATAATTTTTAAATTTTAAATTTATTTTATACAAAATATACATATTAACATTGCATTAATAATATTTTATAGTTTATTTCTCATTTTGAAAAAAAAATCATATTTGATGGGTACACCAAAAATGGGCTGGGCCCTCAAAAGTCAACGGAGGCCTAAAACGAAGGTCAAGCACTCTAACGGCCCATTTGAAGAACAGGCCCAGTCGCTGAAAAGCCCAGGACGGTCAATGTTGGCGTTGACCGTCTGGCGGCCAACTCGCTAGCAGACGGTCAACTCAGACGTTGACCGTCCGCATTACGCGCGTT
>JAOVVI020011850.1:0-12478 GCA_028571085.2 Nepenthes alata | reverse complement strand
CTTGCAAGTTCCTCCTCATCTCCTTATTAAGGATCGCACCCCTTTCTATCTCCAAGGTCTCTACACTGTTAGAACCAGTGTTGATAATGATGATATAAATAAATCTCCCACAAATCCATTAGTGTGATCGACAACCATAAGCCTACAACTCATCATTGAATTTAATACCTAAGCCACTCGATTAATCGTCACAACCTTGGAATTCATTAAAATGATCAGCCATAAAATTGCCTTCCCAATGCCTCATTTGCAGTAACTTCTTCAAGTGATACAGCTTATTATTACCCGTCTTCAAAGTATATAGCAATTCAAGTTTCTTCCACAGTGCTCTCACGTGTTTTTCATTGTGAATGTGATTGTAGGCATTATCATCAAAAAATTATTAAATATACCTACAAACTTACTCATGTTCAAAAGCGCACTCCTCATCAAATTTATATTCAAACTATTGAGTAGCAAATATCGGAAGATACATTACTTTAACAAACAATATATCTTTTATCTTGTTCCTCCATATCTCATAATTCATGCCATTCAAACAAATCATTTTATTAACACCCTCCATCGGTCCAAACAATTTAACACAATAGCTTGATAGGTTTGATATTGCTTGTTGGATTTTGAATATTGAAACTTTACTCAAAAAGTTGAAAATTAATCTTTACAATGATCATTTTCAAACCCTGTTGTTTGAACCCTTAAGAAGATGATATGATAATGTACAATACAAAACAGTAATTACAAAAAATGACATACAATATTTTATGTAAAAACTCCTTTAAAAGTGAGGGAAAAAACCATGGACAATAAATCCGAAAATATAAACTATATGGTGAATCCAAGTTATAAAAACCTCCAACAAACACAGGGATACAACACCTTGTAATAATAAACCCAAGCAATTAAAAATATAAGAGCAAATGAGAAGAAAATAGCCAATATAATATTCTTCACTAAAATAAGAACGTACTCAAGGTCGGTGAAAAATAAAATATAATTCAAATAACAAACAAATAAGTAAATCTTCATCTTCTTCCTTTTATTTCTCTTCTGCTTCTTTTTTCTCACTGTGTATGTGCTCAAAAGACTCAAAAATCCCACATTTAATTAACCCTAAAATCACGTCAAAATACTTTGCACTAGTATCGGTGCACGTGTGCCCTTCACATGCATTAGGCTTAACCCCTCTGGACAATCCACGTATGTGTACTATTCAAGTTCTTGTCCCACTAAAATTGGTGCATGAGCGCCTCTTGGGAGAACATTGAGTGCACCCATTCTGTCCCAAATGTATAAGGCCATCTATCGTGTAACTATCAGGTGCAGATGTTTCCGGTTTACTAAAAATGACTTTTGCTTGGCTGGCCCTTGCATGAACCTTGTGCAAATCTCTAATGAACTCAATCCCTAGATCGTCCCTAATTTAAACGTGCCAATGGATATGTCAATGGGCATAGAATTCAGAATAAAGTGACCCATAACCCAATAGATATAACTTGAAAGTATCATTGATAGGAAATAAGTGAGGAAATAATAAGCTGAACTCGGGTAGAAACTATCAGTTACCCGAAAATACTTACCGTGTCCGAAATCTCATCCATAGCTCGAATAATTTCAGCTGAAGAAGGCATCCGAGAAATGAAATTCACAAGATCCCCGGCCCTAAACAAATGAGCCAAAGCATCATGATCAATTAAATTCCGCAACGATGACAATGTTCTCTAAATAACCAACAACCAAAAAAGAAATTCAGAATAAGCATTAGATATATCTTCTCTTATTTATTTTTCTACTAGCCTTTCGATGGCATCGTCCACAAGACGCTGAAAACCTTTAGGGGTCTTCAAATGGTCGATGCCATATAGACCTGTTTGTTTAGTCTCAGTGGCTGCGGAAGTTCGAAGAAACCGGGAGCTGATGAAAGATGATCTCAGGTGGAAGCTTGCTCTGGTCCCTTTGATCAACAATGACATTTTCTGAATGAGAAGGCGACAGCAAGGTGGCTGCCGGACGGAGGCGAGAGGCGGAGCGGCGAGTTTGGAACGCCGGAAGCGAGCCAAACCTAGACCGTTTCAGTAGATAATGGAGCAAAGGGCGGCCCGCCAAAGCTCTTCAATGAACCACCGTTATTTTCATTTTTGATTTTTTTTATAAGGCTAGTAGAAATAAAAGTAAAAACGGTGAAATTTAAACTCATAATTTGAACATTTTGAAAATTGCTAGTTTTTGCAAATTACCATTTTCCAGTCAAATTAAAAACCATTGGGTTAACAAATAATAATAGAATTGGATTATAATACTTAACAGAAAATAAATTAAAATACATCAAATATTTAAAATAAAAAATAAAAATAAACTAAATAATTAAAAGAAATTTGACACTTTTTCGCCCTCACAAAAATTTTAAAATTGATGGCATATCTGAATAAAGGTCATCTGTTTTGGTGAACGATGATATTATGAAAATAATTAAAAACTAATAGATCAATATTGGTACAGTATAGTAAGTAAAAAAATAAATACCTAAAAGTAGTTAATAGGGCACACACTAGTAGGGAAGGAAGTCAGAGAACATTTTATATGTCACATTTTTTGTTTTAAAATTTAAAATTAAAATATATCATAATTAAATTTTAATCAAAGTATAATAAAAAATTTAATTATTGACTTAATCCTAATCAAAATATTGAAATTCAATACTAGAATAAATACGGTTAAACATATAAAAAAAAACTTTAGAATTTTAGTGTCACATTTAAAAGCAGCTCTAATAACTTATTATTGATCAATTAATAATTATAAGTAATGGGTATACTGAAAATAGGCTGGCTCAATATTAACGGATGCCCAAAACAGCCTATTAGACGGCCAACTCAAAAACGGCCCAACAGGAGACGCATGTCCAAATCCTGAAAGGCCCAAGTCGGTTAATGCCAGCATTGACCGTCCAGACTTCAGCAGACGACAAACTCACATACAGACGGTCAACTCGAGCGTTGACCGGATATACAATAGTAGCATGCTCAACAAAGGCTTTTTACCGACCTGGCCCACTTGAGCCCACGACCCATCAGACGGCCAGCAACGGCTATTCCAATATCTTCCACGATCTCAGCCGGCATCCAAAAAAGGTCATTGACAAAATCAACGCTCTTCCCATAAAGAAGGCGCCAGATTTTTTCAATCTCCTGCCAATTGAGGCTCTCCAACTATAAAATACACAGGAGGAATCAATCACAGCCAGTTTGACAATGGGCGTCGTCTGAGGAAAGGAGGCCGACCAGAATTACGCAATGGATCATGCCTTCCAACCAAGGAAGCTCACCCTGCCAACCTTTCAGTAAACCCTAGAATTCTCATTCAGGGAGAAGAAAACTCTTACGTTCTGATCAACACGTTCTTACTGACTGACCATCTTTTACAGTCAAACTCTCACATACCCGAGTTCTTACTTACAGAGAAGCCCTTACAAACAAACTCTTACGTTCACAGGCTTACTTACGCAAATCCTTACTGAAAAAGGCATCCACGAACGCTTACAGAGTACTGGACAGTGGCCCACCGTCTCTTCCACTCTTCCAGACATTCGTCCTCCAACTCCCACCAGAGGCCTCCAGCTTCCTAGAAACCTAATCGGCTTTTCGAGAGTCATTTCCGGAGGCTTCTACACTTTTAGGATATCACTTCCTCACGCTCTCTGTGAGTAGAGAGCGATCGCTTACGTCCTCAACAAGCCAGTACTCCCAACCGATCAACTCTCTCACTTTCTCTCGCTTTCCAATTTACCTTCCCTGATTTGGAAGGATTTATAGACTTAAGCGTCGGTATTTTCGGTAGAACAATCTCTCGTCGACACACTGACCACTTGTTTATTTTAGTGGTGTGCAGGATTCAAACTCATTGAACGGAGTCGGTTCAAACAATCCAAACGAATGCGAATCTGTTCGAAGTCGGATCCAGATACGCATCATTGGCGTCCTCTGTTGGAAGCGTTTACAAAATCCAACCACAACTCTGCACAACGTTCTCTTTCACCGTCTGATCCATCCGCAATGGTGAACACGAGAGCTCAAGCTAGCAATCCCGCTAGAGACGTCACTTACCTCAACCAGGACCATGCTGCTGGTACCACGGTCAACGGGGCAATGGGCAGAGTGCCAGTGCCCTATCTTTAACAACTAATGGAGCAGATACAGGCCAACAATCGTCTACTCCAAATACTATGCTCTCAGAACGAGCAACAACAGTAGGCTGCTCCTCCAGCAATCATTCCTGCACCGGCCACCAAAAAGGGTGGCCAGAGAAAAAAGAAGCTGGTCAAAAGGCCCGAGAGATCCAAGAATAATTTGATCCCAGCCTCCTCCCGTATTTTTGGCCAGAACAGACCTGAAGAACACTCCGGGAGTACAACTTCGTGAGAAAGTCTACAGAGAAGAAATCCCCAATACTCTCGGGCCGAGATGGGAATGCAGTCCAAGAGCGGGCCTCCATGACTGCCAGGTCTGCTGGAGGCAGCAGCAAATCGGCTGCTGAACCCTCCAGAGACAAGACGGAGTTGAGAGCTTACCTCAACTCTAAGAGATCTGCCAGCGCCACTTGCGCAGATCGACGAGTGGACAAAATTTAGAACCGCGTGTTCCAGGAAGAGGAGCACGCCATCGACTTGGACCGATCTCCTTTCACAGCGGAGATCCTAAACCGTCCACTGTCCACCAAGTTCAAGATGTCTTCCCTTGACTCGTACGATGTGAGTAGTTATTCGGTTGACCACCTAGATCACTTTCGCACCCATCTGAGTCTACAAGGGTTGGAAGACTCAACGATGTGCCGCTATTTTTCGTTCACACTAAAGGGAGATGCCCGAATCTGATTCCATCACCTCCCTTCAGGTACTATCAGCAACTTCCGTGAACTCACGGATCTCTTCCTGGCTCAGTACGCCTCGAGCCGACGGGAAGAAAAGTAGTCGTGGCATCTTTCCCACATCAAGCAGAAACCGGGAGAGAACCCACAGCAATTCCTGGATCGTTTTGTGGCAGAGACCAGTTTCATATCTGCGCTGACCTACGGGGACTTCTTTAAGCACCTGGCCCACAAGAACCCCAAAAAATTCTCAGAGGTGGAGTCCATCACGCGGGCATACGCTGCGAAAGAGGAGGCTAACGAGGAAAAATGCCCATAGCAAGCAGATCAGCCTCGATCGTTCCCTGGAGAGAGAAAAAGGAAGTACGGCGGTAGTGATCACTCCCACGGAAAGCAGCACAGGTCTGGGCCACCGGAACGCAGAGACTATGGGCCCACCAGCTTCACACCTCTGACTGACACACGCTCAAACGTCCTCATGCACATCCGCAGAGAGAAGTTCTTGAAATGGCCAAAACTACTAAGAAGGATTTTGAGAACCAATCGAAGTACTGTGACTTTCACTGCTCTACTGGGCATGTAACGGAGGACTGCAAGACGCTGCAGAGGGAGATCGAGGAGCTGATTCGTAGAGGGCACCTCACCAATTTTATCAGGAGCTCTGGACAGAGCTCTGGAGCAGCTGACGGAGAGGGGCAGGAGCGGTCTCCTCCCCAAAATTGGGTTGCAGCAGGGGTGGTTAAAAGGGTCACCACCCGACCTGCTAAAAACCCAGCCGACGGCAAGGAACAGCAGACGGGTAGAAAGAAGCAGCGAACGGCGGACAACACCATCGGCTTCAATTATGATGACTTAACTCATGTAATATCTCCCATGCTGATCCTCTCGTTGTATCCACAGTCGTTTTGGGCTGTAGTGTCGACTACCAGTTGAAGCGAGTGTTTGGCGATAATGGAAGTTATAAAGATTTACTTTACTTGGGTGCGTTCTTCAAACTAGGCTTGAAAAAGAATCAGCTAAAACCTGTCGAAAGCCCATTATATGGCCTTGACAATGAGCCTGTGCCCGTTCAATGGACTATCCAATCGGAGGTCACCTTGGGTGCGTATTCGAAAACAGCAAGCCGAACACTCACCTTCCTGGTGGTCGACCTACCTTCTGTGTATAACACCATATTGGGCAGACCTTGGTTGACAGCATTCGAGGTGGTTACCTCAATTTCACACCTCAAAATGAAGTTCCCAACACCCTACGGTGTTTGGGGAGATGCTGGGCGACCAGGTTACTTGACGAACCTGTCCATGTCTCAGGTTGCCCCTAATGACAGCGCTAGAACAGTTGGGAAACTCGACCATCGAGACGAGACAACCCTTTAGCAAGCGCAGTCCGATAAAACCACAGATCTAATCCCACTGGACCCGGATGAGCCGGAGAAGTGGGTACAGATTGGCGGCTCACTCACCGAACCACTACGCAACGAATTGATCGCATTCCTGAGAAGGAACGCTGACCTTTTTGCATAGACTCCAACAGAAATGCCTAGAATTCCAGTAAAGATAATGGTCCACCGGTTGGGGCTTGACTTTGGCCGAAAACCCGTCAGGCAAAAGCGGATGAATCACTCCATCGAAAAATAAATCGCCATCCGAGAGGAGGTGAAGAAGCTACTGGACGCAGGCTTCATTAGAGAAGTCCATTACCCGGACTGGCTCTCTAATGTCGTCTTAGTAAAGAAAAGCAACGGGAAATGACGGATGTACGTCGATTTTATGGACGATAACAAGGCCTACCCAAAGAACAATTTTTCCTTCCCCAGGATCGACCTGCTAGTTGACTCAACAGCCAGACATGAGCTGCTAAGCTTCATGGACACCTATTCGAGTTACAACCAGATCCAGATGACTTCGGAGGATGAGGAACACACCTCGTTCATAACCGATCAGGGCACCTACTACTACAAAGTAATGTCTTTCGGACTTAAAAATGCTGGAGTGACCTACCAAAGACTGGTCAGTAAAATGTTCAAAAAATAGATTGGTCACAACATAGAGGTCTACGTCGACGACATGCTCGTCAAGAGCAAGGTCGTCGGCGACCACATCCGCAACCTGACAGAGTCATTCGATGTGCTCCGTAAGCATCACTTGAATCTAAATTTGGCTAAGTGTGTCTTCGGAGTAGCCTCCGGCAAATTCCTAGGTTTCATCGTCTCCCAACGGGGGATTGAGGCAAACCCAAAGAAGATCAAGGCGCTCGCCGACATGGCTCCGCCACGGAGCGTAAAGGACGTCCAACGATTGACTAGACGGTTGGCAGCACTGTCCCGCTTCCTTGCGAAATTCGGTGATAAGTACCATCCCTTCTTCAAGGCCCATAGAGGAATAAAATCCAACGGGTTTCAATGGATAGCACACTGCCAAACCGCTTTCGATAAACTGACATGGTAACTGGCCAGCCCGCCGTTGTTAGTGTCACCCAATGGCGGAGAGGAACTATACCTTTACTTAGCGGTGTCGGAGGCGTCCCGCAATTCTGTCCTCGTGCGTGAAGGTATCTGACGCTCAACGGTCGGTCTAATACGTGAGTAAAATGTTGACCTGCCCAGAGAACCGTTACTCGCGCGTAGAAAAATTGGTCTTGGCACTAATATTCTCCGCGCGAAAGTTAACGCCCTACTTTTAAGCCCACTAGATAGTGGTCCTCATTGACCAACCTCTGAAAAGTATACTCCAGAAACCCGACGTTTCTGGACGGTTGGTAAAATGGGTTACCGATTTGGGCAAGTTCGACATCGAATTCTAACTCAGGCCTGCTGTAAAGGCGCAAGCGCTGGATGACTTCATTATTGAGACTACAACACTAGTTCTCGAGGAACGGGCCGAGGAAAGTGCGAAACTGCTTAACGGAGTTTCAGAATAGATACTCCACGCGGACGAATCGTCTACGGATACGGACAGTGGCGCTGGAGTGGTCCTTACGACCCTCAATGGGTTTGAGGTGAAATACTCCCTCAGGCTCAATTCTTCGGCAACCAATAACGTTGCCGAGTACGAGGCCCTGTTAGCCGGATTGTAGTAAGCTAAGGAATGCTCTGCCAAGAGACTTGTAATTTACAACGACTTCGAGCTAATCGTTAACAAGGTTAACGGAGGCTTTGAGGCTAATAACCCTTACCTGGCCAAATACTTGTCAAAGGCAAGGGAGGCCTCCCAGGGTTTCGACAAACTGACCCTGGTTCACGTTCTTCGAACTGAAAACTGAAAGGCAGACCAGCTGGCTAGAGCCGCTGCAACCGAAAACTCGGAACAGTACTCGAGGGACATGCGGGATATCCTAAACGCTCCCAGTATTGAGAAACAAGAGGCAATGCAGATTTTCAAAGCAAAAAATTGGATGACGCATTACCTTAACTATCTGACGGACGGATCATTGCCAGAAGATGTGGAGAAGGCCAAACGGGTCAGGAAGACAGCCAGTTGGTAAGCTGTGGTTGAGGGACGGCTATATCGCCGTGGCTACTTGACTCCATACCTCCGCTGCCTAACTCTTGAAGAGGCTAACTACGCATTAGGCGAATTCCACCTCAGGATATGTGGGTCGCACATTGGCGAAAAAAACTTGGCATTCAAGGTCATACGCCAGGGCTATTATAAGCCCTCGATGGAAAAAGACGCACTGGAGTTTGTAAAGAAATATGGAAGCTCTCAGCTTCACAGCAACCTTCACCGCCAGCCGTCCACGGATCTGAAGACCCTTCAGACCCCTTGGCCCTTCGCGCAATGGGCATCGACTACTTCGAGTATCGACTACTTCGCACAATGACCCTTCATGCATCGACTCATTGCCACGGGGTAAAGGAAATTCATCATCGTGGACATCGACTACTTCACCAAGTGGGTTGAGGCCGTCCCATTGGCAAAAATTACAGAGCATAACCTTTGAAATTCCTTCGCCAGAGCATCGTCTGTAGATTTGGCGTCCCCGAGGTCGTTGTGACCGACAACGAGACCCACTTCTTAGAAAAACGCTTCACCAAGTATTGCTCCAGCCTTAGCATCAAGCTGGTCCACACTTCGGTAGCATACCCCCAAGCAAATGGACTGGCAGAGGTCACCAATCGGACGCTACTCCACGAGTTAAAAACTAAGTTGGAGGACGCAGGGGGCTCTTGGGTGGACAAGCTCACTTCCGTTCTCTGGTCTTATCGAACAACCCCAAAGGAACCAACGTGCGAGACGCCCTTCAGCTTCTGTTACGGGACTAAAGCGGTAATCCCGATCAAAATTGGACTTTTGAGTCTTAGGGTGGAGTCCTTCGACCCACTAGCTAACTCTCAAAAAATCAGGAAACACCCAAACTTGCTCGAGGAATCCCGCGACGCCGCCACAGTATGGACAACGACCTACCAACCTTGAATCGCCCGATACTATAATAAAAAAGTTAAGGCACGATTATTCGATGTGGGAGACCTGGTCCTACGAGGCATCGAGGCTACAGGCAAGCTGGCCGGCCGCAATAAGCTCTCCCCTAATTGGGAAGGGCCTTTCCTCGTCTCCGCCGTCCTGCGAAACAGAGCCTACAAACTCTGGAGCCAGGATAAAATTCTGGTTCCGCAAACGTGGAACGCAATCCACCTCAGACGCTACTTCCAGTAGCAGACGCAGGTACGTATTTGTATTATTGTGTGTACTCGCTTGCTTGTTTTGAATTTGCTAAAATATGTGTGTACTTAGCATACTTCCTATGTGCATGTATATGTGTTTTCTTTGCTGGTCACTCGACCTAGACCGCCCATAAGTCGGGAAGGTTTTCACCCTCTCGTTAATAAACCTTGGTCATCCAGGCGGCCCACAAGTGGTCAAACTTGAACCTTGATCATCCGAGCGGCCCATTAGCGATCGTATTTAATTTCTGATCATCCTGGTGACCCATAAGCGGTCTAGTATATACTCTGGTCATCCAGGTGATCCTTAAGGGGTCTACTATGAACCTCGATCATCCGAGCGGCCCGTTGGTGGTCGTATTAAACCTTGGTTATCCATACGGCCCATTAGCGGTTGCATTAAACCTTGGTCATCCAAGTGGCCCGATAACGGTAAAAATCTTAGGGGGCTTACGCACCACACGCAACGACCTCCTCTATGAGGAGATAGCGTGATTAGTGAGCGATGGTCGAAGGGAGAATCATCCTTCTCCAACGTTGGCCGTCCAAGTTATCACTTGGGCAGCGCCACCAGGTTGGTTAACACAAACGCCTGCAAAGCCTAAGGACTCCAACATAGCAATGGCAGCCGGCCAACCAACTTGGCCGTCCAATACAACAAACAAGCAAGCACGAAAGGCAATAAAAGTAAATGGACGTAAAGTTGAAAGAACTTACATTTTATTACTTTTAAATGTGTTACAAATTACATAAATACAAATGAGGTCCCAAAAATGTACAACACAAAAGTCTAAGGGGGCAGTGGATGCCTCTGACTGTCCATGGGCTCCCCCATGAGGTCGTCTCTATGTTGCACCGCTCGGTTGGCTAGGTTGAGGAGCTCAACGGGGAAGTCAGGATCGACCAACCGCGCAACACGCCTCAAACATTGACCCCCTCCAACAACCGCGCATGAATCATGCACTCGACCTCCTGGGGACGGATACGGAGACTCAGGTCATTCTCTAAGGTTGCTACTCGCTCAGCTAGTCATTTGATGCGCACTTTGTCTCAATCGTCCTCCTCTTTCAAGCGAGCAACCTCGACCTTCAAATTGGCATTCTCCATTTCCACTCCCACCAGGACAGTCTCGAGGGCAGCATTCTCCTCGCAGTGCTCCCCTCCCGAAGCAGCCAGCCTGGCATCCTATCAGGCAATCTCCGCCTCCCTATCGGCGATCACCCGGTCTCACTGCTCCACCACCTTGATAACTGCAGCACCTAGCCTCAACACCCGCACAAGAGACAAACAAAGAGCAAGTTAGAAATCCAGAAAAGGAGAAAGTATGTAGAAGCAATCACTAAGAATTGTACCTCCCAAGTTCTCCTCGCGGCCCTCTCAGGCCTGGCCTCCAGACCTAGCCCAGGCGGCAGTGGACCAGGAGTGATATCCTCTCGAGCCGAGCTGGTGGCAGCCTCCTCCAGAATGCTATCCAGCAACTCATCAGCATCGTCCATAGCGACCGCAGGCTCCTCAACTGCAGCCTCCGCAGCAACTGCTGGAGGATCGAGCTCCACCATTGGCTCCACAGTAAGAGTCTACGCAACTGGAGAGCTAACGGATGGCTCCCATGCCTCCACCACTGGCTCACAAGCGGGCTCCGTAAAGGACTATGTCAACACCACTCGAGGAGCCGCATGCGGCACGGGCTACACCAGGATAACGCTTTCTCTCAAATCCACCAGCCAGTCTTCATAGGTCTTTTCCATGCCCGTAGTACTGCCAGGGCCGCTACAGATCCCGACAGCAACATAATCGGGGCAGGACGATGATGAGGAAGGCGTCTCCAGCACCCTCTTGGGCAATGGGCCATTAATCATTCATCATTAGGCCGGATACGGATGAGCAAACCCTTGAAGTCCTTCGGCCGCATCATCCTCACTGGTGGCATGGGCTTTTGAACCGGGAAAGGCGGTCCTCAGTTCACCTTCCTGGTCTCCGCCCTAGAAACCAGAAAGTCCCTCTTGGAGTCAGCAAGGTATTCCTTGACCAACTTGGTCAACCACTCCAAGGATGCCATCTCCGTCACAGACGATGTCCCCATATACACATTTGGCACCTGGCCCCACACTCACACAAAAGAACTAGTTCTTCCAGTTCTTGAGCGAGTCGTAAATGGCCGTGTTTATTTTTAGGCCAGGACGGGGGACGAGCGATATCCAATCGCCTTCCTGGTTTATTTTGAAAATGCCCTTCACCATCGACATCCTCAACCTCTTAGAATGTTTACGAAGGAAAATACAGAGGGTACAGATATACCGAACGGCGTTGGTGTGAAGTTGAGCGATTGGGACTCGTAGGGCTTGCAAGACGGACAACAAGTCATTCGGCAAAGGAAGACGGAGGCCGCTCCTCAGGTGAGCCTCATATACGTTGATGTGCCCTGCCGGTGGAGAAAAGGCTCTGTCGTCCTTGCCCGGGATCCTCCATGTTTTATCCTTTGCGATGTTAAACTCAACACACAGTGCGTTAACGTCACTCTCTCTAAGGACAGAGACGATGTCGGCGACGGAGGCCATGGCTGCAGAAAGGGTTAGGGTTTCTGAAGAAGGAAAGTCGGAGACGAAGAAGACTAAAGCAATGAGGCGTAGAAGAACTTCGAAACTTAGAGAGAAACTTGAACGGCAAAAACGCCTTAAACACCTCAAAAAGGACGCTGTAGTCCTGCCACATGTCGCCTCCCTGTTTGGCCCTTCAAAAGGCAGATCTCTGACACATTAATGGCCAGAATATCCGCCCAACCAAAAGAAAATGCATGTCTACTTTTGGGCTACAAGCCAGCTGATGGCCACGCATCCATCAGGGCTGACAGAAAGCCTTCCAGAACTGATCAAAAATAGTCAACAATTCAGTCAACATTCTTCTTCGGGACTGACGAAAGACGATCAACAGTTTCGATTAACATTCTTTTCT
>JAOVVI020011849.1:0-12478 GCA_028571085.2 Nepenthes alata | reverse complement strand
TTATGGATATTGAATTAATGATACATTTACGATGTTCAATAATGATATTTTTAATGATGTTGAGTTTATTGATGATGAATAATTTATGATTTCGGATGATTCGAGACCTTTACCGTGACGGTTAGAGCCGGGTTCGAGGACTGAAACTGGCGTCGTTACAAGTTGCGTGTTGCAGAGGGTGTACATGCTGCTGCGAACGTCACCCTTTTGAGTCGGCATCCTCAGTCGTTCTAAGCATCCTTGCTGAGCTCGTGCCGTTGGAGGCTTCTCAGAGTCCACGTCCTTGAGGAAGGTTTTTGCCCTCCTTGTGTCCGCAGGCTCCTGTCGCCAAGCGTCCTTGGGCTTCAACTGAAAGTTTACGCAGCATTGAGTCTTCGGGCGCTTCAGGCCATGTCTTCGAGGCGTTATTGGAGTGGACAGTCTCTCATGGAATCCTCGAACCTCCCAAACTAAGTCAGTCTCTCGTACCAATTTAGCTCTCTGAACCTCTGGGGACGAGGGCCTAAGTCCTCGTGCGTCCAAGGCTAATTCAGGCTCTAGGATCAAATTGGCTCCTTAGGCCTCTCAGGATGTGGATTTTAGTTCTCAAGCCTCTTTGGCTAATTTAACCTTTGGGTAAATCAGCATTGTTGGCCTCTTAGGACGTGAGTCCAAGTCATCGGGCCTTCAAAGCCAACTGAATTTCTTGGGTCAAATTAGCCTCGTAGGCCTCTTGAAACGTTGACTCGGCTTTCGTACCTTTAATTTGGACCCTGGATATCAATACCCATCAAAATTAAAGGATGATCAATCGTATTAAAGTAAACAATAATGGCCGAATAAACACCAAGCGTCAACAGTTGGTTGGTTACAAAGCTAATATAACAGACAATGATCAAATTAACATAACGGTTGAAGTTCAACTAATATTACGTTTCAATATTTTAATTTTGAATCTTTTAATTTTTTTAAAATAAAAATTTGAATTTGAATATCGAAAAATATATATATAGAGAATAAAGTTTGTACACCGTTTATCTCATATTAATTATTGTGATGGGCAAAATTTGGATAAGGAGGCCTGAATGATCAACTGAATATCAGATAGACACCAATTATCAAATATATTATATAAATATTTTATTTAATTTTTTTAAAAAAATATTTTTTTAAAAGTGTGATGCTATGCACGTCGGACCCCCAAGTTTTACAAAGCATTTTCTCTCTGTCTATATTTCGCAGGAGTAAAATGCATTTCATTATGAACTTACTATTAACTTTATATTCTTCCGTTTCATATTTAACAGGTGCGACCATATTTGCGTCGGCGGAGTTCTTATTTGAGGAAAGTTTTATTTCTTAAAAATTTATTTATTTTTTTTAATTTTAATTATTTATTTTTAAATAATTAATTATAATTCAATCTTTTAAAAATAATTAAATTTAACTAATTTTTTTAACTTTTTATTAAAAAAATATTTAATCATAATCATATATTTAAATAGACAATTAAAATATTAAGAACAAATCTACTCACCCCTACAAGATATTTAAAATTATAAGATAGTGATACATTCTCGAATTCGGATTATTATATGGATTAGGAAGCCAAGAACTGTTCGTTGGGTTTGAAGTGGGTTCGGTCTCCGTACGCTTTCAATCTGAATCCTGTATTTTGGATGCTCGGTTGGCTCCTCGATCCTCAGAGTCTCCTCCTTTTTTCTCAGTTTCTTCTTCTTCTTCTTATCAGCAGTAACGCCAGAGTCCTCAACTTGAGTCTTCCACTTGGCTTTCGCCAAGTTCTCGGGTCTTAACCTAATATTCTTCTTATTCTCATTAAAACCGTCAATGTTGGCCATCACCAAGTCCTTGACCTCCTTGGCAGCCTTCCTCTCCTATTTGGAGGCATCCGAGCGGTGCTGCTCGACAATGTTCTCCCAAGTGTTCTCTACGGCCCAACTCTCTTGGGCCGCCAAAAAGAAAAACTTGTCTTTTCACATTTTAGTAGAATCAGGGTTTTCACCACTCATGACAGTAAACTGAGGACGTTGAGTCATTGTGGTCTAGTCCATGTTATGGGTAAAGTAAAACATAACTTTTACCATCGACACCTCAAGCACTTTCTTTTGACAACATGCAAAAACACAGAGAAATGAGGTACTTGATAGCATTGGGTTGTAACCTCGCGAACGGTACCCCAAGTATCCTCATAATAAGATATAACTCCATGGGAACTGAGAAGCGAAGCCCACCATTGAGGTAGACTTCGTATACAATGATGAACCCATCAGGAGGATTGCACGTCCTATCACTGGGCTCAAAAACACCATCGCCATCGTGTCGGGGATATCATATTTCGTACGAATGGCATCGAGGCTATCCAGGGATAGGGAAGAAGTGATATCTCTAACACCAAGAGACATGGAAACCAAAAAAGAAGCACGACAGAAACAAGAAGAAAAAACGATTGAGAAAAATGCCAGCCAAGGGTTCGAGAGAGAAAGTTTTAGGGTTACGCAAAAGAAAATGAAGGCTGAAAATCATATTTGAAACGGATGAAAAGGATGAAAGACGCGCCCATCATGACCCTTGCCACGCGTCAATCACCCGTACGCTGCCAGAGATAGTAAGTTTTGCATTCCCAAGGCTACGCCAATCTCATTAATTACGCGTTTAATGCTCTTGGATGGCAGAAACGGTGGCATAGGCCAAGCTCTTAGATTATGAGGGGATTCTCAAACTCAAATGCGTCTTAAAGTACTCGGGCGTGCTCTCATAGAAGTCTACATTATCCGGGGATATCTTTAGATCTCGGGCAAGTGCAAAAAGACTACAATCACTTATGAAATCCTAACAGTGCCTAAAGCCCAACAAGTCCTCGAGCGCTCTGCTCAATCTGTAGACCGAGAATTTTCTCGAGCGTTTTCAACAAAGTGCAAGCCTTAGCAACCTTTTGGGCATTTTGGTTGTTTGTCCCGAGGCTTTTGGATCCTGCCATATCCACAGACATATGCAAGAGCCAAGGGCACGAGTGGATTTTCATGAAAGGAACCTTCGCATGAGACTCATTTGCAGCCGCTGGACATATTAAAGGACCAAAGTACTTGGACCCTTTAGCATGGGGGCTAGTAATTGATAGTGGATACCCAATGCCCACTTTGGGCTCTATTTTTCAGGAATTGGGCCCTGATACCACATAGGCCCAAGAGGTTTAGGCACCAAAGTTGGCCCACGTGGCACAATGGACTCAGAGTCCACTTAGGCCCGTGAATTCAAGATGGGACTCGGACGCCACCTCACCTACAGAGTCGCCGTGTCAGGGATTTAGTGGCTAATCTGTCAGACTGTAAAGGAAATGATTGCCAGTAGAGTACGAGACCCTATAGAAGAAACGTCACATAAGGTAGGTGTGCACGTAACCTTCTTGATATGGCAAAAGGGGTTTGCAGAGTTTGTGGCAGAGTTCATTGCACACGCCAACGTCACATGGACTGCTCTCATAGGAAGCTCAATTAATATAAATACATTAACTGTTTACCAAACAAATGATCACAATATTTACTCATACTGACCGTAATAGAGAGAGAAAGAGAATGCTTGTATTGTGAGAGTGACTCCTTAGTGTATCCATACATATAGTTCTCAGCCACTTGTACTTGAGCGCATCCTATAACCAAACACAAGATAGTAAAACAGTTTTCAAATAAAAATTTTATAATTTTTTAATCTTATTCAATAGAAGGTTTTTCACGTAAAAATTCTCTTTGTATTAGTCTACGTACTCTCTTTTCCTCCTCTCCACACCTTTATTATTTGATATTACAGTCATATTCTCGTTCTTATTAGAGTAGGAATCCGAGGACGTAACAAAAATCAAAATAATAATAACCAGAATAATCACAACAAAAAAAACTTGTCTATAGTTTTTTTTGAATGGTTACTTAAAAATCATAAAATATAGGAGGTTAATATATTTTTTTTCAATTTAAATTGAAAAATTGCTCATTATTATCTAGAAAAATTTTTATTATCATAGACACAAATGATTAGTAATCCGGTTACTTATATTGGTTGTTGGAATGGAATGAGGTAATAATAGAATAGTTATTCAATGGAGTAGAATAGGATGGAAATAGAGTTGAAATTATTATTCCCATATTTGGTTATTAGAATAAAATAATGTGAGAATTAATATTTTATTACTTAATTTGTAGAATAGTATGAGGAATAAAGTGAGAATAGTGATAATAGTAATGATGCTAATAATAATAATAATTAAATATAATAATAATAATTATTATTATTATTAAATATAATAATATGTAAAAATTATAATAATATAATAATAATAATTTTTAGAAAATATTTATTTTTGATTAAATTTATAATTAAATAAAAAAATATCTATTTTTAGGGAATATAAATACTATTTACATCTTATTTCCTCCAACCAAACGTGCTAATATAAAAAAACTTATTTATTTATTTACATCAAATATTTATTATATCAAAAAAATACCCATTAAAAAAATTTCTCTAATAAAAATAAAAAAATTATAATATTTAATTGTTTAAATAATTTGTTAAACATATGCCTGTCATGTAATAAATCAATATAAAAAGTATGTAAAAATACTATCTAATTTGTATTTTCAAAATTTATTGTTACCGTTTATTTTCATACATTTTATTATACAAAAAAATCAAAATTTAAGATTAAAAGAAATCAATTTTTGGCCGATTAAACCTTTACGTAGTCGGTACTAAAATATAAATAAAAAAATATCTTAAAATATTTGTTCCCCTCAAAAAGCAATTTAATATGTTTTCACCAATGATAAACATGCAGCACCAGTGATCTTATCGCCCGTGATCTTACCCTTTTTTTTTTTGGTTAAAAACTTTCATATTTATCCAATAAATAATATTAACAATTATATAAATAAATAATAATTAATATATTAATTAATTTAAATAATTATTTAATTTTTATTATTTATTTATTTATTTAATATTTTAATCATTAAATAAATATAAAAAAATTATCATCTCCCTCAGTGGTCGAGTCTTGTGGACCCCCGGAGATCATCTTTCTGTATCTGCGGACACGTGTATGGTGATTACAGAGTCCTTCTGTTTTAAACTTTCGAAAGTCGTGTGATTTGAAGTGCTGTGATTAATGCACCAACCAGTTTAAGAATTCATATTTTTAAAAATTTTATTCTAAAATTTTATATCAAAATAATCCCACTGCGAGTCACATATTAACAAATACAAAGTTAAGATGACTATTTATGGATCAGGCATGATCACGGCAAGTTAATTGGTTCAGCCTGACCTGACCCGGTCGGAATGATAATTTTTTTGTAATTACTTTTAAATTTGAGATAAATATTAAGTTTAAAAAATAAAGCCTATGCTGAATTAAGTCAATAAATTATCATAATTAAAGACGATGGATGGACGATGTGAGAAAGAGCTTCTCGGACTCAGAAAGAGTCTTGATCTTTCTTATTGCTGGCCACCTTATTCTTTCTATTGCTTTCACTTGATATTTAAGGTGTTTGAAGTAAAAATATCATAGCATTTTATAGTATGACTAATAATTGAAAGATGTATGTATTATCATTTTTTAAATATGTACATTATTTGATTAATTATTATATTTTGTGATAAATATATATTGTTCAGCGGTTACTTAAACGCACTTAGTAATAAGTAACCTCCGAGGCGATTAATAATTTTCCAGCAGCACCCTCGAGATGAATTGGAGGAGATGTCCGCAGGGCGGTCAAAACTCTGAGGGTGCAAATGGACTATTTTGATATTCATGCCGCGGTTGCCGGCGGTGATACATGGCACTGTGGCGGGCGGTGATACATGCATGGCAGTGTGGTGGCAGCCGGTGGTGGTACGTGGTAGTGTGGTGTGGTGGTTGGACATCTGGTATCCATTTGGTTTGTACCATTAGAAAAACCCAAATGAAAACATGGTTAGTAAAAAGAATTTTTTTAACAAAAATAATATTAATCTACAGATTATAACAGAGCAAATAACCTTACCAGTGCACCATTCACAATAAGATGGCTTCATTTCAGCAAATCAAAACACAAATCTTTCATTTCAGCAAGCATTACAAACAAGGTGGTTCTTTTAAGCGGAAAAACATCATCATCAAAGGCTCACCAAACTAGTCAATAACCTAAACTGACCATCTACAGATAACTAATCAGACACTTCCAAGCGGAGAACCAAGAACAAATGGCATCTATCATCACAGCACTATAGAGAAGGCTTTTTTGGGGGAGGAAATCGAACCAAGAACAAATGGCATCTATCATCACAGCACTATAGAGAAGGGTTTTTTGGGGGAGGAAATCAAACAACCGACGCTGCTGGCCTTGAGACCTCGGACAGAGCATCTTCAAATTGATCATCGTCCAACTTCTCGGCGGAGGCCAAGCTTGGTGGGATGAAAGACCTGAAAACTTGCTCCATGTTCAGAGTCTCCTTCAGCTCATGGCATGCAACTTCAAGAGCAGTGCAACGGAAGAAGCCATAGAATTTCTTCCGACAAACAAACATAAAGATCAATGACATTATGGGAAGAGGAATTAGTAAGGGAGTATAATAGAACTTCTTGATTCCGAAGTACCCAAACATGGTAACTTGATACAAAAGCAGAGAGTTTAGTATGCGCGTATGCAGATGAGGCCACATCCTCCCGTAGCTCTCGAACGACGGAACATAAACTTTCAGTGCCTGTTACAAAATAGATACTCTCTAACAAAGATAGATACTCTTTGAAAAGATAGATACTCTCTAACAAAGATAATCTATAGGAAATTCTCTTTAAAAATAAGATCTACTGGATTAAGATGGAAATAAAAATGGCTTTGGATTATACCTGATTCCTAAGGATAAGCCATCCGAGTCCAAAGTATACCACGCCAAAGGGAATTATTAAAGGAGCAATTACGGAGTAGCAAAGGGTGATTGTGAAGATCAGCATGTCTCCAGGAACTCTAGTAGCATATCCAAGATCCCCAGGTTCCCAGGCTTCCTTTATTTCGCCGTCAGTCTTGCAAAGATACTTCTTTTTCAAATGGTAGATAATTAGGGGGACTAGTCTTGATAGCTCTAGCCCATAGCCCACAAAAAACCTAAGTCCAAAGACCTAGGGAAATGAGTACTAGGTGAAAAAACACATTGCTCTATCATCTCATTCTCAGTTGTATCAGTCATACAGAGGATTTATAGTGGATTAACAAGAAGTTGCATAGAGCGAAAGGTGCAGAATGGAATCAGGAACAGTCGTAAATCTTTTATGTTGAAAAGCTTAATAGTTTAAATAACGCAAGTTATCGATGGCAGACACATTCATTTAGATTTACTTCCATTTCTGGATGATGCAAATTTGCAAACAATTTGCAGCAGTAAAGCCAAACTGTATAGCAATCTAAAACCATGGAACAATCCAAGATCCTTAATATAAATAAACAAATATTAAGATCTTATGAAACATTAAAATCTAATTAACGGGAGTATTATAACTTTAAAGTCATTATAAATATTTAAAGCCGTTTAGGTTGTTTATAAGGGCCTTTTTTTTTACTTGTAGCCTGTAAGTGAAGAAAATCGAACAAAAGAACACTAAACTAGAATTATCTGGTGAAGAAGATTGAAGCAGAGGTGCCTTTTTCTTTTGCTAGGAGGGTCTAGAATCTTTTGGTTACAAAATATGCTGGCCCAAGTTGTTGAACATAATTTGTTACACAAGATTTGCATACTACAGAGAACACTTCCACCCAAAACTAGCACTCATAACATTTTCAAAGTGCCAACAGAACTTTGAAAAAGTAAAACTGTGGCAAACAAAACAATGTGCCAACAGAACTTTAGGGAAAAAAACATTTTTGCTAAACCCCTATACAACAAATAAAGTGAGAATTCAAAACAAATGAATCGTTTTTAAACAATTAATTATATATAATATATGACCTTCTGTTTAAAAAAGTTTTTCTTCTTTCACTTTGTATTATGAGAAAAGTCATAACACTACGAAAAGGGAAAATAAATGAGCGAGGAAATAGTGCAAACAAAATGAGCAAGCTGTATTTCTTACTTCAGAGCCACAAAGGTCACGAAGAAAGTCGCATTGTCTGGAAGGCTAGTTGCAAGCAGGTTAACAATAGTATTTGGATGATGCTCAATTGTTTTCAACGTGCTGAATAAGGTTCCACCAATTGTCACCCCAATAAAGACATTCAAAACCGTGAAATAGAAGTATTTGCCTGATGTAGCCCTCACTGCATGACTCTCAGAAGGAATTCCCTCAGCCTTGGATAGAAACAAAAGCAACTTGGGCAGCAAAGCCAAAAACACTATGAGTGCAATCTGAGGCAGATAAGCTTCCAGAACCGTGCTAACCACCTTTTTATCTACCACTACCTTCAGAAACGGCAAAAGTTTCCTCAGATTCGCCAGCGTTGTCAACGCAGAAATAAACCCAATTGGAATCATGTAAAACACTATTGTCAGGGCGACAACGAAATACACGACATACTTTCGTGTTTCCCTCCCATAGAAGCTGAGGGAAAGGTTGCTCCAGATTAACTGATGTGGTTCAGGAGATTCCATGACTGTCCATGTGTCAACAATACGGGCATGTTGACTTTGAGCAGCAGAAGCTGCTGTCACCCTGCTGGTAAAGAAAACCAGAGCTGAACATTGCTGTTTCTCCCTAAGGGTTACCTTTTGTTCGGATTCCAATTTCGGAACAAGTTTGTTAATCTTCTCATTGCAGTATTCTATGCTGTCAACCTTCTTACCGACAAGACCGAGGAACCCAGTTCGGTTCATGGGTCTAGTTCCTTCAGGGTTTCCTACAGTTTTCGATTTTGCATACACAGCTTCAGCACGTACAAGTTTCTTTCTGTATCCTTCCAGCTCTTTCCATATTTTGTTGACCTGCAAGATTAAACAAGATTAATAGCTACCAGGTAGCATGTGGTTAAAAGATGACGCTAAAGATGGTCTATCCCAATTCCTAAATAATATTTTAGAAGTAATCCTTACTGCACATGCTAAATGTTGTCTCCTACACATAACGAAGCACCAATTCCATGCAATATCTCCTCACAGGACATTTTACAAAGTCTGCAGTGAACTGTGAACTGTGCACGATTTGTTCTGAATTTCCCCCATTTTGTGTTCAGATTCAAACAGGGAGATAATAATATTTGGCAAGGATAATGATAACAAAAACGGAGATAACATCTTTTTGGGTGTGCGTCAAATGATCCAAATATCTAAACAAATGGATAAAACAATAATTTCTGGCACAGAAAAGACAGGCTTGATTTGGAATTCCTGAGAAACTGAACTATTTTACATAGTTTTGTATGTGTGAGACGCAATATCCAGTTAAAGTTAAAAAAATTACGTTCAATAAAAATGAATAAAATCAAACTATAAATTTAAACTATTTTTTGGGTTAATGCCATAATTGCTTTAGGTTGGTTTGGTGCGGCCCGCGTAGTTTGTATACCAGAACGGGCTGGATCCAATTTGACAACTGTACAACCAAAACAAACTGAATGGCACTGCAGACACACCACCATCTGGAACATGATCCAGATAAACTTTATCAAGTGGTAATCATGTAAGACTTCATTAGATTCGGATATTTACGGATTATCAAAGATATCATATTATTTTAAACTTTTATAATGTGAAATTAAACATCCATAACATATCAAAACCTGATGGACCCAGTATTTAAACGGGCCGACTTAAAATTCGGACTACGGAGGAAGAGTGCCCCGGAAGTAATAGATTAGCAAAGCTCCATGGGGCCCAAAACCACCTAGCAGTACACTGTCCAAAACCACCTAGCAGTAGTACATGGGCCAATGAGGACGACGGTAGGACAGGCCCGCAAACGCAGCACCGTCAGCTCTAGCTCAGCCGACAGAGCAAAACAGCCACCGCTGCCAGGTGGTCCCTCGTGCCAGAAAGAGCATGATTCGTGGGCAACTGCGACTAACCTATCGCCATGAGAATCCCGGTGGTCCAAAGGTAGCAGGCACACGATATCAGCCATCCATGATTGCAGAACCTTGGAGCCCGAATCAGGCAAACCCATGCCCTCGCTCTATGTATGCCGGAGGAAGAGGAATTATCTGGCATCTTTTCAAGATCCTCTTTCTGGGATCTTGGCCAGAATCCTCCCCAGAGAGGGGGCTTCCTCGAGCTTGGAGATCCGAGAGATCAGGAATCGAATCACCAGTTGAAATGCTTTCAACGCCCTGAGTCGCAATTTGAATCTACTCTTGGCAACGGAGCTCGGCCCTCCGACCTCAAACCGCTCTCCTACCAAGTGCACCACCTATCTCTCTAAGCCGCTCCCAATGGATCACACTTCACTCTCTAAGCCGCTCACCTGCCGAGTGCATCTAATAGAGCACAACCCTCTAGCTACTTAGCCGCTCCCCTACTGAGTGCACCTATCTCTCTAAGCCGCTCCTCAATCGAACGCATTCAACAGAGTACAGCCCTCCAGCTACTAAGCCTCTCCCCAGAGTGCAACTTCCTCTAAGTCATTCCCAAGCCGAGTATACTCATCGGAGCCCTGTCCTCCACTAACACTTAATTCCCTTGTACATGCATCTACGCATTATCTTTTCATCATCGTATCTTTCTCTCTATCAAAGAAAGATTCCTAACTTGATTGTTTGACGATATACCGAAGAGCAAGTCCTGCCATTCTCTGATATCTCGTTTGTTAGTTGTGGTGTGCAGGTTTTAAGTTCAAAGCAACAAAGATCGAACCCACTTTAATTCAACCTGTCGGACGAGATTAAGTGGCTTTCTAATTCGTTCAACAGCTCGGAGCTCGAGACACATCAAAACCTATACTTAAAATTCTTACCTCAAAAATTTTAAAATCAATTTCTCTGCATTCACACGTATATCTCTTCCTTTACAACCAAATGGCAATCATGTAAAACTTTACAACCAAACAAACTGAATGGCACCGCATACACACCACAATCTGGAACATGATCTAAACAAACTTTATCAAGTGGTAATTATGTTGGATTTAAATATTTACGGATTATCAGAATTATCGTATTATTTCAAAATTTCATAATGCGGAATTAAACATCCATAATATATCAAAGCCCATACTTAAAATTCTTGTCTCAAAGAATTTAAAATTAATTTCTCTTAATTTACCCTTATATCTCTTCTTTCATGAGAATTATAGAATTTTGTGTATAAAAAGTTAATGGTCAGTCTTCATGAAAGGCTTACTAAATCATAGTCAATGAAAAAATTAACAATAACTTCCTCTAATTCAAATATAAAAACCATTATTGTGTCATTTATAAAGTAAAAATGATCGATTTCTTATTTATACATGACATTTTTTATCATCAAAAGTTGGACCTATTAAATAAAATAACTTTTCAAATAATATGTAACAAAACAACAGTGGATTGTAACATTTAACTATTTTTATAAATTACTAAATATGTGTTATATCAAATGCAGGAATTCTAACAAATCAGTCTACCTTGTATGAAAGGTAGGAGTTGAACCTTCACCCAAAAGTGCAGGTTTTTAAATTTTGTGTTAAAAAGTTTCGGTAAAAGGAACACCGCAGCAAGAGAATTCCATATAGGAAATAGGCGCCGGTAAAATCGTGAATCGAGGAGAAAAATTGGTAACAATAATCACACACACAATAGAGAGATGGAAGAACAACACACAAATTTTACGTGAAAATCCTCATCAGAATAAGAGGGAGAAAATTACGGGACATTTAGTCCACAAATAAATCTCACTATATAAAATTTGGTTACAAAAATCCTTAATTATAAAAATCCTCGAAGAACAGAGAACAGATTATAAGAGCAAAACGGCGACTCTTTATTTTTCTGTTTCTTCCTCACACTTCTTCACCTCTACAAATCTCAACTATGAACATATATACAAATGCACCGGGCGGCGCCTACTCTGCAAGTTTGTGACGTGCCCTGCAAAACCCGCCACCTACTTTGCAAAGCTGCCTTCCAGCCGTAAACTTTGCAGTTAACCTACTCTACAAAATCGACTACCAACTCTACAAAATCGACTACCAACTCTACAAAATCGACTACCAACTCTAAAAGTCAACTGCTCTGTAAAGTCAGCTGCCTGCACTGGATTTTGCAGATAACCAACTTTTCGAACAGACAGGACTCAGCCCATCTTTGCATCAGTATGGACTGGTCTCATCACTTCAGTTTGGCAGTTCCACTCCGACCTAAATGTTCCACTTCGACATTTTCTTCACTCCAGTCTTTTTTTCATTCTAGTAATTTCACTACTCCGGCATTTCTTCCATTCCGGTCAAGTGTCGCTTCGGCCCATTATTTGTCATCAAGTCATATCACCGCGCACGCAAGCGCGCGACGAACACAATAATACTTTCCCTCAGTATTGTACCCAT
>JAOVVI020011848.1:0-12478 GCA_028571085.2 Nepenthes alata | reverse complement strand
TCCAGAAGGCAAGCCAGCCAAGGTGGACAGAGGAGATCACGCCTTCCAAAGGAGGAAGATCACCCTTTCAGCCTTAAATAAACCCTAGGATCATCATCCAGAGCATGCTTTCTAGTACGCATTGAATCACACAGAAAAACTCTAAGTGTACTGAGAAACGAGCTCTCTCTCTGGGCAGCCACACTCTCAGAACCACAAACACAGACAACCTCCAAGGTAACAAGCGAGCCTTCACGGCCGTTTACTGCCTTCCTACCTCCCAGATCCAAGGAAGGCCTTGCGTCTCTATTACATTTGGAGCAAACACTTTCCCTACCTCTTTCGCTTTCTCAAAGCTTTCAGTTTCTTTCTGCGAAGACTATTTTACTGACTTGAGCGTTGGAGTATTTTCTGCGAAGACACGCTGACCTCCTGCTCTGTTTAGTGGTGTGCAGGATCCAACTCAGGGAACAGAGCTGAAACCGCAATGCAAGGATCGCCCGAATATGTTCGAAGTTTGGATACAGGGACGCATCATATATATATATATATATTATTTATATTATTATATTTTATAATTTTATTTTCTTTTATTCTAAAATCCGAATAAATATTTGGACAACACGGGCGCACCCCGGGCACTAACCCAACCGATCCAAACATCCTTCCAAAATTTTTTAATATTTAATTAATTTTGTCACGCTCAATTCGCCTAAAATTATAATTAATATTAAATTAATCCAAACAAAAAATTCGGGATATTACATTACTGAAAATCATAATATGCCAATTAAGGATATACTGGTGATTTGTAAATTCGAAGATATATTTTTTGAAGATTTGTCTGGCTTACCACCACATCGGGAGATAAAATTTAAAATCGAGCTTATACCAGGATCAAGTCCAATCTCAAAGGCACCATATAGAATGGCGCTTGTTGAGCTAAAAGAGTAAAAATAACAATTATAAGAACTACTGGATAAGGACTTCATCAGACCCAGTGTGTCTCATTGAGGCGCACCGGTGTTATTTGTAAAAAAGAAAGATAGGACCGTGTGATTATGCATCGATTATCATGAACTAAACAAGATCACGATAAAAAATAAATATCTGTTGTCACGGATTGATGATTTATTCGATCAGTTGCAAGGAACCCAGGTATTCTCCAAAATTGATCTTCCTTCTAGATATCATCAACTGAGGATCTAACAGGAGGATATGTCAAAGACAGCTTTCCAAACAATGTATGACCACTATAAATTTCTGGTCATGTCATTCAGATTGATCAATGCTCCAACAGTTTTTATGACCCTGATAAATCGGGTATTTCAACCATATTTTGATAACTTTGTGGTCATATTCATTGATGATATTTTGATATATTCCAAAAGTTATGAGGAGCACGAGACGCATCTGAAAATGGTGTTCTAGACTCTTCAGGAGAAAAGGCTATATGCTAAATTGAAAAAGTGTGGGTTTTGGCTTGAAAAAGTGACATTTTTGGGCCATGTTATTACCCAAGGAGGTATTGCAGCCAACCCGAAGAAGATTGGAACGGTTACTGGGTGGAGTCGACCTACAACAGTAACAGAAGTCCGAAGTTTCTTAAGCATGGCAAGGTACTATTGTTGGTTCATAGAAAATTTCTCTAGAATTGCTATGCCCCTTACTCGGCTAACGAAGAAAGATGTTAAGTTTGACTGAACAGAGGAATGTGAGCAGAGCTTCCACGAACTGAATAAACGGTCAACATCTCCTCCAATTTTGACAATTTTGGAAGGAACGAGTGGATTCGTAGTTTATTGTGATACCTCCAAAACTGAATTAGGCTATGTCATAATGCAATATGGGAAGGTAGTTGCCTATAGCTCTAGACAACTAGTTCATAAAAATAACTATCCAACCCATGATCTGGAATTGGCAGCTATTATCTTTGCATTAAAAATATGGCGACATTATCTGTATGGAGAGAAATTCTTGGTGTACTTAGATCATAAAAGTCTCAAGTATTTATTCTCTCATAAAGAGCTTAACATGAGACAAAGGAGATGGATTGACTTTCTAAAAGATTATAATTGTGAAAGTCAATATCAACCTGGAAAAGCCAACGTTATAGCAGATGCTCTCAGTCGCCACACAAGTCTCTTGGCGGGATTGCAGATAAAGGAAATGGAGATACTGGAGAGTATGAAGCAATACGACATGTGAAAGGCAACCGAATGATGTTGGCATACTTTCAGGTTCAGCCTGCGATATTGAAGAAGATAAAGGAAGAGCAAGCAAATGATCCATTTCTGATAAGTATTGCTGGAGATTTGAATAAAGACTCCAGAGATTATTTTAACATTTGTACCTATGGAGTTTTACGATTATAAGATCGAATGTTTGTACCTGATACTATGGAGCTAAAAGAAGAAACCTTATAAGAGACTCATCGCTCCAGGTATACCGTTTACCTTGGAATTAACAAAATGTATCAGGACTTGAGAAAGATATTCTGGTAGAGAAATATGAAAAAGAAGATCGTGACTTTTGTGGGTAGATGCTTCATATGCCAAGGTTGTGCGGAAAAATCCCTCTGGCTTTTGCAACTGCTATCAATTCCTAGATGGAAATGGGAGGAGATAACGATAGATTTTGCATCAAGATTGCCAAGAACCCCCAGAAATAATAATACTATTTTGGTTATTATTGATCGATTGACAAAATCGGCACATTTCTTAGCAATTTGGACGACATACTCCCGTGATCGGTCAGCACAATTATACATCAATGAGATTGTTATATTTTTCATGGAGTACTAGTGTTAATTGTGTCCGACCGAGACCCCAAATTCATCTCCAAATTTTTGGAGAGTTTATATTAGGAACTAGAAATGAATCTCAAATTCAGTATGGCATATCATCCCCAAACGGATGGACAATCAGAACGTACTATTCAAATTTTGGAGGATATGCTAAGAGCCGCAGTGCTAGAAATAAAAGGTAACTGAAATGACCATCTAGCCTCGATAGAGTTCGCTTATAATAACAGTTATCAGGTTAGTATTGAAATGACACCGTTTAAAACTTTATATGGGAGAAAATGTTGATCCCCAATTCATTGGGAAGAACCCGACAATAGACGACTTCTTGGCCCAGAAGTTAAGAAGGAGACCTCTGACAGGATCAGGATGATTTTTGCAATTTGGATGATTTAGTGGATGGGCTCCATGACTTAAGGCGGCGAAAGATGGAGGTGCACCAAAACAATGCAGGTGCTGTACAAAATGGTGAATGGAGTAAAGCAGAATCAAAGAGGAAGAGGAATAAAGCCTCTAAAACATCTATTGGCTTTCCAGCCACTAGATGAATTTACCTGCTGTAATGAAATGGATCCCTGTTTGGGTCTATTTTCTTCCTTATGACTAGTGCTGTAATGGAAGTTGTTGCTGTGCAAATGAAATTGCTCCCTGATGATTGTTTGGCGCTGCCCCTGATGTGGCAGTTGCTGATGCATGTGTTCCTGATTAGTTGGCTGTTTTACTGCAGAAAGCTGGTTGAAATACCAAATTGCGTTGGTGTTTTTGATGTGTTTGAAGATGTGCTGATTATGCTAGTGCACTGGAAAGCACGAGTTATTGCACAGGCAGTAGTTCACTGATGAAGGCTGTGGTTGCTGGGATTGAGTAGCTGTTGATCATAGCCAGCTGAGTGGGAGCCATGAGCTGCCAGATTTGGACTGAGTTGGATTGGTGATCCTTTATGGCATGATGTTTGTTCAATCCGAGGAGGAGTTGGTTTGGTGCACTGATTTGCTGCTTGGTTTTTCCAAATCTGTGCTGGATGGACTAGTGTGACCTGCTCTGAGGGAGAGGCTGTGTTGGTCTCTCCATACTGCCGGAATCTGGAGCTGGAATCTGCGCTGAGGGAGAGGGTGCAGTGTAAGGTAAAATTGATGCTTTTGATGGAGCTGGAATCTGGTCATGCCTTGCTGAGGCTGCTGGTTGCTGTCTTCCGGATGCTGGGGCCTGAAGTTGCTGAAAATAGCTGCTGATACGGCTATTCACTCCTTGCTGGAAGTTGCAGAGGTGCTGACGGTATAGATGGGTTTTGTTTGTTCTGGGGCAGAACCGAATTTCTGGATGTAGCTATAATTTTTGGTTGGCGGATATTATCTCCAGCAGCTGGCCGAATCTGGTATGGAGGCTTGCTGTTGCTGAATGGCAGCAGCTCCTGCAGTTGCGAATGCGGTATGGGTGGAAACGGTATTGCCTGATGTTGGATGAATGCCTGTTTTTTTATTGTTATATGGTCTAGGTGGGCCGGGATCTAATTGGCAGCTTTAGATGTTGTTCATCTAGTTGTTTTTTAATTTTTTTTCGCTTGGTTCATGATTCTATTCATGGTGATGCTCGGGGTATGCCCTAGCTCGTTGTTCTAATTCTTAGTTGGCAAAACACTTGGAGTTAGAATATCATTTTTGTTATTTTCATTTAATTTAATTCATTTACTTACTTACCAAAAAAATAAATAAAATAAAATAAAATAAAATAATTATCCTAACTTTTCCATGTTCACTCATTCGGACTTAACCCATACTATCCTAGGCTTCCGCATAAATTCAGATCCATCCTAAGGCATCCATTCTTTGATACCAACTGTGACGCTTAAATAACTTCCGTCAAGGATAATAATAAAGTAGTATTCCTAATTAAAATTAGCAATTTTTGTAGAAAATTGGGCTGAGTTCCATTTGTAAATCGAGCATTTGCCGAAATACAAAAACCTGTAAATCAACCTTGCACAACAATCTACAACCATCCACAACAAAACTACAAGTCTTATTGTTGAACACACTACACAGGATCTACTTGCCGCATCAACCGAGATGACATTGACATCATAACTCCAGTATAATGCTGGTGGGAAAGGGTGCCAATTAGGAACCTCGATCATAACCACAATGAGAAGGACCTGCGGAAGCATAAAAATAACAATATATGGCGAAAACTAATCCATCATCCATTCATGCTAAACATCATTAATCATCACCATACATGTTTTATACAATTTACAAAAATAGGACCAAAATTCCTGTTTCATACACAAAATCAGCTAAGTCCCAGCCCCGAGTCCTATGTACGATATCAGCTGTCAATCGCACTTCTATGGTCTACTCTATCTCGTCGGGCATCAATGTATTCTCATCTGAAAGATATATAGCAATGGTGAGCCTACAACCCAGCAAATAAAATCATAAATTACTAACTACAATAATTTACAAGAAAGATAATAACTGGGCAGGGGAATCACATAACTTGGATACAGAAAGCATGCGAGGAGAGGGAGCATCGGGAATCATTTAGTTTACATGTTTGTTCTAGTTACGTTCATTCATTTTTATTGCTTTCATCAATCTTTGCCGACCCAGGTTAGTAGGTCATACTAACCAACGATGTGAGAGGACGAGGAAAGAAATGTGTCTGCCACACATTCTAAGGCCGGCTACATTTTAGGTCTATAGCACTCGACCATCGGCTATATTTTATATTTATAGCACTCGACCATCGGCTACATTTTAGGTCTGCAGCAGTTGACCATCGGATACATTTTAGGCCTGCAGCACTCGGCCATCTCAATCGCCCCATATCCCCCGGGGACCAGGGCAATCCTCGTTCTTTCACAGCAGTATCCTAAAGCGTACCCTGAACATCACCCGCCCCCAGGAGAGGCCGGAGTATTCCTTGGGTTCCAATCGTGATGTACATGGTAAGCTAGAGGGTACTACCCCTATGATTCGTGGTCCTAATTTTAATATTAGTCTTAATCCTTGATGGGGAATCTACCATTGCCATATACATTCTCAAACGGGGAAATCACATTCCCATCACATGTCTCCAACCAGGAGAGCAAATCCATCACTTTACCTTTGTGGATTCCCTTCCATTTACTCGTTCGGTTTCTTTCTTTCATTTGGAGTTTAGATCTTTCAACCAAAAAGTTTAACTCATAAGAGAGTTTGATTATACTTACCTCCGTGGGTCAAACACCACCTTAGAAGCCTATGGGACACATCCCCTTGCTCCCGGTACACAATTACACATTTTAGAGCTTACAATTTGACACAACATTGAGTCATAAGTTCCTTCAGAATTAAAAAGAGCTAAAGCATGCACACTTACCTTCTAATTTCTGGTGAACAGTGTTAGGCCACTTTTAGAGGGCTCAGACGTCGAAAATGGGTCAAATTTTACTGAATCGGACGTTCAGTCAACACGTACTTACTTTTGGGATGAGGGGATTCATATTTCAAAGTCATCTCAACATTTTATGAAGGTAAAACATGCAAATTTTCCCTTTTGTCTCGGTCAACAGTGTCAGTGCCCATTTAAAGGGCCCGGACGCCGCGAACGGGTCGAGACGTGCGAGATTGATCGCGCGGATGACGTGTATACACATTTGGGACGTGGGGATTCACATTTGGGGTCAATTTAACCAAATATGGTGCGGAAACAAAAAACCCTCAATTTCCCGTAGGTTAGGGTTTGACGGTACTCCATCGGTCGGATTGGTGAGTAAATCGGACAATAAATTACATAATCATTGGTCTCAAGTCATGGGTATCACATTTTCCATAGTTTGGGTGGGTATCGAGAAAAAAATACCCGACAATAACCGAAAAATATTGAAAGAGAAAGTTAGTGAGTATGAGAACACTTGTCTCGATGCGTGCTATCACTTTTATAATTTGCTCCCGGGCGGAATCGGACTCTACGACTTGATCTCCTCCTTTCTCTCTCTAAAATTGGCTCTCTTCCTCCCTCATCCTCTCCGAAAACCCTATGGAAATGAGAAAAGTCAAAGAAACGCGAAGCAGGTCGCATTTTTATACCCGTCGCGGCACTCGAGCAACGGGCGAGCGAGAGGCGAGCATGGCCACGCTGCCGGCCTGCGTTCGAGCTCGCACAGGCGCTCAGCGGGCGGGGGAGCTACTCGATTTTACCGCTCGAGCAAAGCTCGAGCATGCAGCAGGCACGGCTTGCTGCTTGCGCCACTACTTTTTGCACTCGAGCCTGCACTCGAGCGCACAGGAGGCGCGATCTGCTGGCTGCATTTCAGCAATTCACAACCCAATTTTCCTTCCGATACGCGTACTCATACATTCAATATGTTTAGTATTAATTATTATCACGTTGATTTCATCGTATTTATTATAGTTTTAGACCCGAAACCTCACAATTGTCGTCTTATAATGTGATGGACCATATTTTTTAACCATAATCTTGTAGAGTTTTGACTGTAAAATGGTCGTCAAACTATTACAAACCTGTACAAATATTCCTGTACTATACAAAATATACACCCATAAAATCATAACATAGGATCCAAAAAGCCACAATTTGAAACTTATGGCACCGATATCATAATTTTGTTATGACATCGGCTCAGATAAGATACTACTAGGTACCCAAACAAACCATAAAAACCTACGAAAGTATATACATCCATTAAATATAGCAGAAACTAACTATCTATACAATCATCAATATACACATACATCATCAATATATATCCATCAAAATTATACAAAATGCTCCACAAGGTACAAAATCACAAAACTAAGTCCACAAGGCTCTTCTTGTAAGATTTGCAGCCTAGCAAACTCCTAAACTCTACTATACATCATCAGATATAAGGGCATACTCATTTGGAGAAAAGAAAACTGTAAGGAGTGTGCCAAATACTCAACAAGGAACAATAATAAAAAATAGTAGGAAATATATGCAAAATAAAATAAAGGAAGGATATATGAGTATAATATAAATGGATAATATGAAGTATGATCAAATGCACTTTTTGGAACACATTTATCTTTTCTCCTTCACTTTGTTCTTTCTTTATGTTCTAAAATATGTATAAACTTTTTTATTTTTGTAAATTAGGGTTAGTAAACCTTACCAACTAATGGAGTAGCCGATCAAGGAATGGAATGCGCATGCCCCTAGACATTATAAGGCACTAACCATGATACCTCAAACTTTAACATCCCGTAACATCCCATTGATGCTGGTGTGCCTTTTGTTACTATGATCGAATTTTTTTATAACTTTTTGTTAGTGACTGTTGTCATTGGATTAGGGGACTCCCCTATATTATGTTCATCACTCCAAGTCGGTAAAATATTTGGTTTTGAACATAATTTTTTGTACATTTTTTTAAAATTTAATACAATTAATTACTTATCAAAAAAAAAGTAACAGATGATATACCTTTCCCTCGAGATACAGGGCCAGATAACAATGAGCCACAAGAGTATCTCCCGTGGTTCAGGAACATTCTTTGGTCTACCACTGTAATATCTTAAGGTATGTCCGAAAATACTGCCATCCGAAATACAAATTCTTGATCCAAATCATTAATTATTTATTCTTAAGGGATTGTTCCACCAGAAACTTATACAGAATTCTCACCCCTGGAGAACAAATCATCAGATATAACAAATTATAGAGTTCCCTTTAAATACTTTGCCTAACTTTCATGATTCATAGATACAGATACAGATAATCATTTTCTTATGAGTTCATATTTTTACATGCTTGTAATTATATGCATAAATTAATATAGAGTTTGGAACATGTAAGAAATTCTTACCACCATGAGACAAACATAACTTTAGAACTTATGGACAATAAATCTATTCACAAATGCATACAACGTAATTTTCAGAGTATATACAAGATAATATATATAACGTATATGCGGATAAATATTACAATTGACATCCAATAATATTTCCAGAACCCGTAAAATAACATATACAAAATATATGTGAATAAATACCAAATATTTGGTGTACCCACATCTATAAAGTTAGAATTTTAAGTTTCTAAAGCCAAATCATGTATAAATCTCAAATAAATTGATTAAACTAAAGGGGGTTAGGGTTTTCATGTACAAAATACCACACAAAACATACAAATCGGATATAAAATTGATATATATACATGCTTAAATTATGGGTTTTATAAAATATAAACTGAAACGAGTATTGGAATGAAGATACTCGAAAAAAACAGAATACAAGTGCAAAGAAACGAGAGAAAATTATATGAGTACACTTACCTCGACCCGGGTTAACACTTCTCTAACTAGCTCAAGCTCAGAATCGAACTCATGAACTTCACACACTCTCTCTCTCCTCTCTCTCGGGACTGAACGAAAAATGAAGGACAAATCCTTGCGTATGCTTATATATATAAACTGTCACTTGAGCGCCAGTCGAGCGCTCATTGGGTGCCAAGCACTTGAGAAGCTGCGCTTGAATACTCATCGAGTGATATGTTTTGCTAAATGTGCCTCGAGCGTGCCTCAGGTGCGACTATTTTGCCAAATGCGCCCTGGGTGCATCTCAGGTGCCACCCAGGCGTCAGGCCTCCCGACTCCTCTTTTGCTTCCGATGTTAATTTCCTGTGTACACTTAAACCTAAATTTGTTTATATTAATTTTATTATCTCATATTTACTATATTTTAAAATCCGAAACCTCACAACTCTCCCCTTCTTAGAAAATTTCATCCTCAAAATTAACGAATCCTATAAATCAAATGAATGGACATACTTCGAAACAAATGGGGATACTTGTCCCAAATATCATCCTCTCTCTCCCACATCGCTTTCTCACGGGAGTGATTCTTCCACAAGACCTTCACGAGAGGGATGGTCTTTGAGCACAAGATTTGATCATCTTGATCCAAAATCATGACTGGCTCCTCTGAATACGTAAATCTTCTTGGTTAACCAAGGGGCAGTAATTGATGATGTGCGTCAGATCATGAATATACTTCCCCAACATCAAGACAAGGAAAACATTATGCGCATTGGCCAAAATCAGCGGCAACGTCTGATGATGCGCCACTTCTCTAACTCTCTCCAAAATCTCGAAGGGTCCAATAAATTACAGCTTCAACTTTACTTTAATGCCAAATATGAAAATTCTCTTCCACGGCGATATCTTGAGGAAAATAAAATCTTCAACCTTGAATCCAAGCTTGGATCTCCTTCAGTAAGCATGATTCTTTTGTCGACTTTGAGCCATCTTCAATTTTTCAAAAAATCACCGTAATCTTTTCAAAAGTCTCCCTAATTACATATGGACCCAAAAGATGCATATTTCTTGTCTCCTCCTAATGGATCAGAGATCGACACTTCCTATGATACAGTGCCTCAAAAGGAGCCATGTCAATATTCGCTTTGAAACTATTGTTATTCGCAAATTTAGCCAATGCCAGGTGATTATTCCAATTTCCCCTCAACTCCATCACAGAGGCTTAAGCATATCCTCTAATATCTAAATAGTCCACTCAGATTGGCTATTTGTCTTAGGGTGGTATGATGTACTGAACTTCAAGTTCATCCCTAACTCTCGGTGCAAACTCTCCAAAAATTTAGAGACAAAATGTGGATCATGATCGGACACAATAGATACTAGCTTTTTTTTTGGTAAGTGTACAATAGATACTAGCACTCCATGTAATTTACCAATCTCATTGATATACAGTCGTGCCAGATGATCACAAGCATACGTCATCCGAATGGATAAGAAATGAGTCAATTTTGTTAGCCGATCCACAATGACCCCAAATGGCATCATGATTCTTCGGGGTCCTGGGCAAGCCTGAAACAAAGTCCATAGAAATATCTTCCTACTTCTAACTCGGAATGGGCAAAAGCTGCAATAATCCCAAGGGCTTCCTCCTCTCAGCCTTCAACTACAGACAAATGAGATACCTCCTAACAAAAGCAACTATCTCCCTTCGCATATTCCTCCACCAGAACTTCTTAAGGTCTTGATACATCTTATTAATCCAGGGATGGATACTGTACTTGGTTCGATGAGCCTCCCTCATGATTTCTTCTTTCAAATCCTTATCATCAGGTACACACAAATGCTTTCGAAATCTCAAAACTTCATCCGCACAGATATTAAAATCTAACCAAGAATCCTAACCAAGATCTCCAATAATATCCATCAGAAATGGATCACTTACTTACCCTTCCTCAATCCTTTGAAGGACCTCGGGCTGCACCTGCAAGAAAGATAACATTATCCTGTTACCTTTGACATAACGCTGGATATTACAAAGCTTCAAGTAATCCAGCATCTCCATCTGCTTGATTTGTATCCTTGCCACATTACTGGTTCGATGACTCAAAGTATCTGCAACTACATTCGCCTTCCCTGACTGATAGTGGATCTCACAATCATAGTCTTTAAGGAATTCGATCCACCTCTGCTACCTCATATTCAACTCTTTCTACGAAAATAAATACTTGATGCTCTTGTGATCAGAGTACACCAAAAACTTCTTGTCGGACAAATAATGCCTCCATATCTTCAATGCAAAAACATTGGTGGCTAACTCCAAATCATGGGTCGGATAGTTCTTTTCATGAATCTTCAATTGCTAAGACCTATAAGCAACCACCTTTTGATTTTGCATCAAAACACATATGAGGCCATCCTCAGAAGTGTCACAATATACCTCGAAGCCACCTGAACTATCGAGGATAGTTTGAATTGGTTCCAAAGTCAAACGATTCTTCAACTCTTGAAAGCTTCAGTCACACTCGTCAGTCCATTCAAACTTCACTTCCTTCTTCCTCAACTGAGTAAGCAACAGAGTAATCCGAGAGAAATTCTCCACAAAGTGGCGATAACAACTAGCCATACCCAAGAAACTATGGACCTCCGTCACAGTCATCGGTCGACTCCAACTGATCATAGCTTCAATCTTCTTTGGGTCTACTGAGATGCCTCAAACAGAAATGACATGGCCCAAGAATATGACTTCGTCGAGCAAAAACTCGCACTTTTTTAGCTTCGTGAGCAACTTATGTTCTATAAGGGTCTGAAGTACGATACTCAAATGCTCATCGTGCTCAACACAACTCTTCAAATAGATCAAGATGTTATCAATGAAGAACACAACAAATTTATCCAAATAGGGTTAAAAATCCCGGTTCATCAAATCCATAAACATAGCCGGAGCATTCGTCAACCCCAGCGGCATAACAAGAAACTCTTAATGGCCATATCTCATTCGGAATGCCGTCTTCGCCATATCCTCTTGCTTAATCTTGAGTTGATGATACCCCGATTGAAGATTGATCTTGGAGAACACGCGGGTCCCTTGCAATTCATTGAAGAGATCATCAATTCACGGCAACAAGTACTTGTTCCTGATTGTCATCTCATTTAACTCATGATAGTCTACACACAACCTCAAAATCTCATTTTTCTTCTTTTTTTTTTGGTAAGTAATTAATTGCATTAAGTTAAAATAAAATGTACAAAGAACTATATTTTTAACCAAGTGTTTTGCCGACTTGGAAAAGGAAACATAGGATTAAGGGGATTCCCTAAACATATGACAAAATTCAAAAAGAAAATTACATAATTACTGTAACAGTAAACTCAAAAACACTCCGCCAAAAACCCACCGTCCAAGGAGACAATGA
>JAOVVI020011847.1:0-12479 GCA_028571085.2 Nepenthes alata | reverse complement strand
ACTACTCGGATCCTCTGGATGCACTCGGACAGAATCCGTGCAACACACATATAATCTGGTTATCTTTTCTGTTCAATGAATGTGATCTGGGAGGTGGAGAGAGAGAAGAAGAGAATAACACACGAAATTTTACGTGAAAATTTCTCTCTTGAATGAGAGGAAAAAATCACGACTCTGGGTCCAGAAACTTAATTCACTATAATGTGTTTGGCTACAAGGAGTTTACAGAATATGCTCAAATCTTTCTCTCTTCTTTACTTTTCTCTATAATGGCTCGGCTAATGTAAAAAATACAGGATCCTTTGTTTAGCCGATAGCTGATATATTTATAGTGGCTAAACATTCCATTGAAAGAAGTCCACGTGGAGCTGGCATGTGCAGAGGGTCTTGCCGCTAACTCTGCCAGTCAAGCTTACCGTGTCAGACACGTTGCGTGCATGCAGGCTTGCTTCGTGTGACGTCATTTCTGCAGTGATTAGGCGTGCTCTATAGGTCATCATTTCCTGTTAAGGTTGCATGTTGCAGAGATTGCGCATGCCCTGCGAGAGTCATTTTCTGAGCTAGCGCTCTCGGTCATCCTGGGTTTTTTTCCTTGAACTAGCACTGCTGGAGAGTCGACACAGTCCTCATACTTGACAAAGTCTGCGGACTCTATGAGTTAGACGTTCTCAGACTTCAATTGGGAGCTCGGTCAGTGAGAAGTCTTTGGGCTTTTAGGGTTGTATTCCCAGCTTCATTAGCCTTTGTCAAGTATGAGGACTCTATGAGTTAGACGTTCTTGGGCTTCAACTGGGAGCTCGGTCAGTGAGAAGTCTTTGGGCTTTTAGGGTTATATCCTCAGCTTCATGTCCTCAGAGCTTTATTGGAGACATTAGTCTCTCAAGGTATCCTCTAACCTCCTGGGTTAAGTTAGTCTCTTGAACTATTTCAGCTATTTTGGGCTTTTGTGGATGCTGGCCCAGAACCTCGAGCCTCTAAGGTCGTCTTAACCTCTCGGACTGAATTGGCTCCTTGGGCCTCTCGAGACGTGGACCATTGGAGCCTCTCGAGACGTGGACCATTGTCCTCAGATCCCTTGGGCTGATTTGGGCTCTTGGCCAAATCAGCCTCTTGGATCTTTTGGGGCGTAGATCCAAGTCTGTGGGCCTCTAGTGCCAATTCAATCTTCGGGGTTAAATCAACCTCGTGGGCTTTTTGGATCGTGGGCTCAACTATTGGACCCTTTAAATGGGCCCCGAGTATTGGGACCCATCACTAGCCCCCCATACCAAAGAGTCTGAGAACGTCAACCGTTTGGCTTGTTCATGGGACGCGGATAAATCTCTGGTGAAGGTTCTTTCTGGTGGCAGTCTGCTCGTGCCTTTGCTTTGCGCTAGCTGTTTAGCAATTGCCTACCTTTGGTGCTCGTTCCTTCTTTATTATGAATGCCCGCGGATACAGTTTGGAACCAAAAGTCCAAGGACTCGCCGACAAAGAAGTCCAGGGAGGTTTTGAGGCCAATGGCCTTGCCCAAGTGTCCGAGGAATTTTTGGATTCTGGGTATTGTTGGGCATCTCTAGATGATGGCCGTCTTCACATATTAGTTCAAGACCAACGAATGTCCTCAGATATTTTGAAGCCAAAATCCCGATAAAGGAGTGTACGAGACCTTCCTTTGAGTCTGAGAATTGGTCTGCGCCGACGTTTGGGCCACCGCGGTGCATTAAATGCGCAATAAATTGAGCCGACGTCGCCTTGAGAAGCCAAGGCCCACTAACCCTGGCGGCGTGTGGGGACTTGACGCGTGACCAGGACAATGATGGCATCCGCCTCTTGCTTTTCTGCCAATTTCAAATACCGTCTCATGCTTCCATTTTTGTCTACGCAACCCTAAGAAATCTCTTTCTGAAACCCCTACCGTTTTTCCTCCAAACTTTCTTCTTTCCATTCCTTCTGCGTTTTCTCTTTGGGCTTCAATGGCGCTTGGGGTTAAGGATATCGCTTCATCTGTCTCTCTGGGCAAACTCGAAGCCATCCATTCCAAGTACGAGATTCCTGAGTTGATGGCCATGGTGGTTCTAGAACCCCATGAGAGGGCCTGCAGCCCACCGGACGGCTTCATCACCATCTTTGAAGTCCACCTCAAGGGTGGGCTTCACTTTCCTATCCCACCGGAGCTCTATCTCATCATGAAAGCACTCAAGGTTCCGTTTGCTAGGTTACAGCCTAACACCGTTAGGTACCGTGTTTCACTCTGCGTTGTTACCCGTTGCCATGACAAAATTCTTGAGGTTGCAATGATGAATACTATATTTCGCTTCACCCATAATCTGGACTGGATTGTTGCCACTCCACGTCCAGAGTTTATTGTTATGAGTGGTGGCAATCCAAATTCCACAAAGAGGTGGAAGGACAAGTACTTTTTTCTGGGGGTCCAAGAGACTTGGGCTCGTTCCAATGCTTGGGGCAACGTGGACTCAGACATTTCTGACAGAGAGCGGGAGGTTGCCAAGGAGGTCGTGGACTTAGTGCTGACTAACATTGAGACCTTTAATGAAAATAAAAGAAACATCTGCTTATTTCCCGACAATGCTACTGTGGGACAGGCAATGAGGGAGGTTGAGGCGACTCCGGACGAGGAGGCAGCAATGATGACCACTACAATGATTCCTGAAGCTGCTGAGGCTGAGGAGATCCGCGGTGTGGGGCCACCTGTTGAGCTTTCGTGCCTTACGATCCAAGTTTATAGCCCGATGATGATTCCGTCCATGGCCCATGAGGAGCCACTGGTTGAGGAAGGTGCAGGGACTTCACGTTCAGCCGAAGCCCAGACTGGGGTCGAGGATCATGCTGAAGCGGCTAATCCCCCAATTTTCGACGTTGCTGCTGTTGCTCCCGAGGCCAAGGCTGAGAATTCTGTGGTGCAGGAGGCTGTGACCGAGGGGCTCGAGAAGCCTGAGATCCCTAGAGATGCGAGTACTTTAGGGAGTTCTTTTGTGGCCAAGGTACTTTCTCATGCTGCTTTTGACTTTGTTTTCTCCTGACAATGTCTCACAGACCTACCTCAATTTTTGTAACTTTAGGAGATTGCCGGTGGCCTTGGTGCAATCATTACCGAGACTGCCCAAGTTTACGTAGAACTGGAAGCTTTCAGGGCCTTTGCTGGGGCTAACAAACACTTAGAGGCTGAGCTTGCTGAGGCGAATGGGAAGATTGCATCTCTTAAAGGTACATTGAAGCTTCAGTAAGTTCAGTATATACTTCTGAGGAATAGGAACTTCCAGCTGGAGGAAGTGCTGAGAATTTCAGTGAGGGTCGCGGACATTGCTCTAGCATTAGAGGGTAAGTACTAAGACGACATCAACTTGTGTCGCCGAGTGATGAAACTGTTGAGTCCTTGATTTCCTGCAACCATGTATGATGATCGGAATGCCAGTGCTACATGCGCGAGCGACTTGTATGGCCTCCCAGGAAGAAGTTAGCCTCCCAGCCCTTCTATGCCCAGGCCATCAAGTCGTTATGAGACCCCTGAGCAGCCGGGATCCTCGGAGCAAGTGGAGCCCCTCGGACCGGAAGGATAACAGCCGCAGGACACTTCTCAACCAGGACCTTCTAAGGGCTGACTGTTCATAGTCTTTTTTTTATATATATATACATGAGTATACTGTTATACACGCATTGTTTATATGAATAAGATTCATATTCCTTAAGTGCAAACAGTTCGTTTGTCTCATTGAATGGCTCGTGTGTTTGATTCTCTTATGACATACTGCTAACAAACTTAGTCTTACTATTAGCCTAATGTCTGAATCTCTTGATCGTATTAGGCTGAAGATGCTACTTCTTGCGTCGTCGCATGTTTGCTTCTTTAAGCCTCCTAAATTTTTTGAGTTCAACATCTAGGGTTGCTTGGCACCGTGGCCAATTTTTAGTTCCGACCTTTTAGGCCGCTCGGACATAGCCGCGTTTTAGTTTTGACCTCTTGGGCCGCTCGGATACAGTCGAGTTTTTAATTCCGACTTCTGGGCCACTCGGACATAGCCGAGTTTTAGAGCAAGCGAAAGGGTTGCTTTCACTTGACTTAAGGGTCACCTAGGTGTCACGGATTAGTAAGATAACATGCAAGCATTTAGTGAAATGCAGGACAGTAAATAAGTCAAAAAGAACTTTATTGTACCAATAAGACATGTTACAATCACATCGCATGGTTCATTTCGCCTTACCTGGGTCTATGCATACATTTTTTGACGGCATCCTCTAGGACGAGTACCTAAGTCCCCGGGCCTCTAAGGCCACTTTGACCTCTTGGATGAAATTGGCACTTTGGGCCTCTCGGGATATGAACCATTGCCCTTGGGCCTCTTGGGTTGATTTAGGCTCTTGGCAAAATCAACCTCTTGGACCTCTTGGGGCGTAAATCCAAATCCTTGGGCCTCTGGTGCCAATTTTGTCTTTTGGGTCAAATTAGCTTTATGGGCCTCGCAGGCTTATGTCCTCGGTTCTTTTACCTGACCGCAGTCGTCTTTGGCTGCTTCCCACTGGAATGCAATTCTTTGTAGTCTTGTCCTGCTCTAAGCTACCTCGAGCACGTTTAGGCTTTCCTGAAGCCTTTGCGTGATGTCTTTTGGACTGGTTGCTTGTGGCATCCCATCTCTTAGTTGGTTCGCTTCACCCCCTCATGCTGATCCGTAAACCTGCCCGGGTTTTTGCAAGAAATGGTTGAGGTAACATTGTCTGATCAGCCTTTCGATCTCTACCTGCAGCATCCAGCAGCTTTCAGTATCGTGACCTCGGCAGTGATAGTGATGACAGTACTTTTTCTGATCGCCCCCATCTGGGTTCTTTAATGGTTTGAGCCACATCAGGAATTCTTCAGCCTAGATCTATCTCAGGATGTTGGTGCATGATTCGTTTAAGGGTGTCAGGTTCAAAAACTTGGACTTCCTTTGAACAACCTGCTCAGGCTTGTGCTGTTTTGACGGTCCTCGCGACTCCAGATGGTCCCCGTTCTTTCTTTTTCCTTCCACCATCCTCGGGTGAAAATCCTCTTCACCTTTTGGCCTCTTTGCTTCGCTGGTCCCTCCTCCAAAGACCTGTTTCTAGATCTTCTTGAACTTTTTCTTTGTTTGGGGTTGAGTCGTGGCCTCTTTTCATTGAAGTAATCTCTCAACTCGCAAGAAGCCTGCGTAGCTTTTTGCCCCACATGACTCTTTTCTTTCGGAAGAATTCCTCTGCAAAAGGATTTCTCCTGAAAGGTGATCTCTCGATCATAGTGAGAGCGACGAGGTTCTGGCCCTTCTGGGCCAACCTCTTGGATTCGAGGACCCAAGCAACCTTCAAGTCGCCGTGGGACTTTGTTGCTCAAGGTGGCCTGTGTCACTAGGTCCTCCAGTCGGCTAGCTTGCTTCTTGGGATACTTTTTTCCCTCTCCCTTTCTCTGGGACGTCGCAGTCTGTGATGCTTTCAATGGCGCTCCCTTTGATTGCTCGTCGAGTTTCGTGCATAAGGTTTGGACGGCTCTGGAGAGGTTATCCATCTTTACTGCCAATGCCCACACGCAAGGGCCTGGGTGGTCGTCAGTTTGGGTGCAAGGAGCTACATCCTAGATGGGAACACTGGTTTGCGCCTATTTGTTCACCATTTTGTATAAGAAATTGAGTGTTGAGGGAACACTGAGTTTTTGTCGCGTTCCCCCAGACGACACCAATGTTGCATCCTCGGGTTCTAGCCACTGTACGGATGAAAATCCTAATGACCGCTCAGATCCTATGGATGCACTTGGATGGAATCTGTGCAACACACAGATAATCTAGTTATCTTTTTTGTTCAATGAATGTGATCTGGGAGGTGGAGAGACAGAAGAAGAGAATAACACATGAGATTTTACGTGAAAACTCCTCTATTGAATGAGAGGGAAAACCACAGGATTCTGGGTCCAGGAACTTGATTCACTATGATGTGTTTGGCTACAAGGAGTTTACAGAATATGCTCAAGTCTTTCTCTCTTCTTTTCTTTTCTCTATAATGGCTAGGCCAATGTAAAAAATACAGGATCATTTGTTTGGCTAATAGCTGATGTATTTATAGTGGTTGAACATTCCATTGAGAGGAGTCCATGTGGAGCTGGTGTGTGCAGAGGGTCTTGCAGCAAACTCTGCCAATCAAGCTTGTCATGTCAGACACGTTGCGTACATGCAGGCTTGCTTCGTGTGACGTCGTTTCTGCAGTGATTAGGTGTGTTCTGTAGGTCATCATTTCCTATTAAGGTTGTGTGTTGTAGAGATTGCACATGCCCTACATGAGTGACTTTTTGAGCTGGCGTTCTCGGTCGTCCTAGGTTTCTTTCCTTGAACTGGCACTGCTGGAGAGTTGACATAGCCCTCGTACTTGACAAAGGCCCTTGACCTTTGCCAAATCCGCAAACTCTATAAGTTAGACGCTCTCAGGTTTCAACTGCGAGCTCGGTCAGTGAGAAGTCTTTGGGCTTTTAGGGTTGTATCCTTAGCTTCATGTCCTTGGGGCTTTATTGGAGACATTGGTCTCTCACGGTGTCCTCGAGCCTCCTGGGCTAAGTTAGTCTCTCGGACTATTTCAACTATTTTAGGCTTCTATGGACGCTGGCCCAGAACCTCGGGCCTCTGAGATCGTCTTAACCTCTTGGACTGAATCGGCTCCTTGGGCCTCTCGAGACGTGGACCATTGCCCTCGAGCCTCTTGGGCTAATTTGGGTTCTTAGCCAAATCAGCCTCTTGGACCTCTTGGGGTATAGATCCAAGTCCGTGGGCCTCTAGTGCCAATTCAATCTCCGGGATTAAATCAACCTCGTGGGCTTCTTGGGTCGTGGGCTAAACTATGAGACCCTTTAAACAAGCCCAAGGTATTGGGACCCATCAAATTTATTTATATATTTAATTTTTACATGAGCTTATATTATGTAAGAATAATTAAAATATATATAAATGATAAATATAAAAAAATAAAAATAAAAATGATTAAATAAATTAGAATAAGGGTAAGAAAGAAAAAAGGAAAATGGGGGATGACCCCTATTTTATTTTTTGTTTTAAATAAAAAGTAATTTCATTTTTTAAAAACTTTAAACCTTGAAATTACAGCGGTTGGATTTGTTTTGAATTCAATGGCTGTGGTACATCCCTTAAATCCCATAAAATGAATGAAAATCCTAGCCGCCGCTGACGAATGAAGAAAGAGAGGGAGAGAGAGTAGTGTGAGCGTTCTTCGTCTCCCTCCATCTCCATCTTCATTCTACAAGCTTGTTGCCCATTTGTCAGCCATCTCTATCTGCCTTCTGTGCTATGGCCTAACTCCCCTGAACGCCTCCTTCGGCCATCGTCTTTCCCCACAAAGACAAAAACCCTAACTTCCATCCAAATCATTTCCTTCACTCTAACTCTTTCTCTCTCCCGCTCTTTGTGCAAGACAACGTGCCTCCGAAACTTGTCGACGTGTCAAGAATGTGTCCAAACGTATCCGGAGCATATCTGGAGTATGTATAGGTTGGGACACGTGTCGAACACCGATACGTTAAGCCCTAAAGAGTGTCCGTGCTTCATAAATTTCTCCTTATTGATATCGATTCTTTACTTACATATATCGATTTTAAGGGAAATCGGTTAAAATCTTGGTTAAGGAGCAAAAACAAAGCTACAGCTCTTGTGGGCAGAAGAAGAGGCGCACAAGGAAAGAGGCACACGGGAAGAGAAGAGGGGAGAAGGAGAAGAGTGGAGGCACATGGGTGAAGGCAGAGGCGTGCAGGGAAGAGGCGTGGCAGGAGAGAAGAGAAGAGAGAAGAAGGGTTCCGGCACCTCGAAGCATCCTTTTGTCAAACCAACTTAGTATAAGATCGAGGCAAGTATCTGTAAGCAATATCCTTTGTCTGATTTCGCATTTGATGATGTTTACTTGCGTTTTGGAGATTTTATTTACATGTATGTTATTTTTATGTATCCTATTTGTTTATTATGTATACACATGTATGATTTACTGGTCGATTTAAAACTTTTGTTGGCTTTGTCATCTTGGAGGGTTTTTTGGCATCTGAAAGTCATTGTACAGGAGCTTGGCGGAGAAGAAGCGGCCTTGGGTTGTGCCAGCCAGAAATTTCACAGGGAGAAAGGAGGTTTCGGCCAGCAAAGAGGCAGACAATGGAGTGGAGGTGATGAAGGGTGAAAATGAGAGTATTTATGCAAGGGGTGTTGGGCAAGGCCTTGGTGGGCCGATATATATGTGAAAGATCATGGTGGTCTGGGGCCCTAGTGGGTCGATATGTATGTGTAGGACCGTGGTGGTCCGAGGCCCTATGGGTCATATATGTGGTGGTTCGATATGTGTGTGGGACCATAGTAATCTGAAACCCTGATAGATTGATATGTGATCTGATAATCAGTTGGCCGAGAGCTGCAGGCTTAAATTGTAGCCGATAATAATAATAAGTTGGCCGAGAGCTCCAGGCCTAAACTATATCCGATAATGATAATAACATAGCCAAAAGCTGCGGGCCTAAATTGTATCCGATAATGATAATAAGATGGCTGAAAACTGCAAGCCTAAATTGTAACTAATAATAATAATAAGTTGGCCGAAAGCTATAGACCTAAATTATAGCCGATAATGATAATAAGTTGGCCGAGAGTTGTAGATTTAAACTATAACTGATAATGATAATAAGTTGGTCGAGAGTTATAGACCTAAAATATAGCTGATAATGATAATAAGTTGGTCGAGAATTGTAAGCCTAAACCGTAGCCGATAATGATAATATGACCGAATAGTTGTAGGCCTAAAACGTAACCAATAATGATAATAAATAACTGATAGTTTCAGGCCTAAACTGTCGTCGTTGATTACGCATACAAGATTTGACTTTGGATTATAATTTGTTACGAGTATGTTTCAATAGGACGGTGTGATTGGATATACGATTTGAGTATAAGACTATCATTGATTTTAATATTGGATTTCGTTTCTAGGTTGATGATTGGATTTCTGATGTCGGCTATGTTTCGGTTCTTTGGATTGGATCAGTATTGGATTGTATTTTGGTTATTAAGAATTGGACGAGTGAAAGCCTTTGGACTATATATTAAGAATTGTTGGATTTATTACATTATGTATATGAGTTGTGGTCATTATTTGATTATTCCCCTTACGACTGTTTTGTAGAGTAGGTCATAATTATATTATCCGGACGGTTTTTTGTTGAAATCCTGTGCATGTTTTGATTTGTCAGGTCCTGTATTTCGTTTGTCACACTCAGATTTTGGGACTTAACATTTATTGTTAAATTTATTAGGGATTTTAATTTCATGAATAATAATTAATTAGACCTGCTGAATTCCGGGTTATGACATTAATAGATTTGCAAGCTTGTGTGACTCAATATCAAAGATGAAACTTTGACACTTCAAGATGAAAAAGGCTGGAAAAGTTCTAAGGATGAGCAAAAGCATGAGGGTTCCCGCATTTCAAGTTTTGTGGCAAGTCAAATATACATATCACTACCATTGCATTGCATTTGAAAACTTATGACAGAAAACAAATGCGAGGAATTCAGTGAAGGGCTAGATCCAAAGGCACTAATTTTGTAATGTGAAAGAAAGCCAATGAAATAATATTATCCTGATAGAGGTTGGAACTTCAAAATGATACTAACTAAAGTAAGGACATGAAGTCACTGAGAATTTCTTCACCTGATTCATGGCATTTCACATATACGATTTGTCATTTGCTTTTATCACACAGGTCTGCTGCAGTAAGGATGATACTTTTTCCCTCGTATATCAGATTGCATTCATTGTTACCTTTACATTCTATGGTAGCAAGGATTGTCTAGGATTTTGATCAAATCAAGCATGATAATATACTAGGCCTTCTAATTGTTTGAGAGGTTTATTTCCATGCTATGATAGCAAAGGCTGTCTAGGATTTTGATCAAATCAAGCATCATAATATCCTAGGCCATCTAATTGTTTAAGAGGTTTATCTAAAAAAAGTATGATAAAACTAGGAAGAAGTTTCAAATACCACGGATGGTATTTACTAGGCAAGCCAATTTTATATAGCCCATTTGAAGCCTTCGTATTTGAAAATTAAGAAATTCAACTTAGCATTGTTCACAAGAATTGGGATCTTTTAAATCATCACCAATTACTCACATAATTTTCACAAGCACAAATTACACTTCTTACAAACCCAAATAGTCTTCACAAAATAATTCATCTTTTTCTGGTGTAATGGTTATGCAATGTAAGAACCTATTCTTTTACATCCTGATATTTGGATGCTTTGATGTATTCTATGGATTGTTGAGCAACCAAGTTTTTCCAATTATGTACCAAACGATGTATCTATGGATTGTTGAGCAACCAACTCTTTACCCAATAAAGACAATACCAGTAAATTCCTATCTCACTTGGCAATAGTTGGCATACATGTGTGGATCAGCATGCATGTACTGGTGTCTGAGATGATACTTCCTACATTACTATGCTACATGCATTACCTAGCATGAAAATCCAACAGGTATAAGATATCACAATAGATGAAACATACAGCACATATAATTTCTTTATACTCACTTGCAATATCGCCTCTTTCTCTCTTGTTTGAATGACAACGTGTTACGAAAATCAAACTACCACTTAATCAACCCACAAGGTTACAAACTGTAGTTTCATTTACTCAGAAAAACCATTGTTAGTTTAAGGTAGGCATACCACATTTTGGGCAATGAAAGAAGTTTTCACGACCACCGACCCTGAAATTCAAGCTTACAAATTAAGAACAGTTCATATGATTATAAACATCTCCATAAGCAATTAAAAAAGGCAACCCAATGCATGAAAACGTGAAGCTTCCATAATGTGAAGCCAGGGGAGGCTCAAATGTACTGAACGTTAATACTGGATTGCAAAGAGGATATTTTCATATCTTGAACCTATAACAGAATTAAAATGCTGAGAGGCTGACCTACAAATCCCACATTCATCACAATGGAATTGCTTTTTCTTGATCTGCAACAACATGAATCAATACTTGTATCAAGATAGATATAACCATCATGGTTATCACCACATGCACAATGTAGTCTAGCATATGCCACACTCAAAGAAATTCAACGAGAAACAATCAAAACTTAGGCAGACAAATTTAATTACCTCATCATCATAGAATTTGCACACTTGACAGAAATACTCACCCATGTTCACTCCACAAGAAGAGCAAACCTTAGCAACCTGTAGAAGACAGACAGAACAGAGAAGAAAAAGAAACAGAGACAAAATAAATACAAAGATCCACTTAATATTTGGGAAAAAAATATCAAAAGTATATTGAACTTGGTGGGAAAGACAATTATTTATGCATTTCGATTTGGATCAATTTTATTTAAAATTCTTAGGGAAAAATTTTAGAATATGGATATTCGATAAAATAGGGTCCAGATCAGAACTTTATCAAAATTAAATTCGTCTCACGAAAACAGAGAGTTAAAATTCAGAATAAAATTGTTCTTCCATAAAATATTGTGAATAAGATTTTATAATTTTCCCCTTCAAATAAAGATACGAACCCAAAAAAAGAAAGAAAGGCTCACCGGCTGCTCAACGTCGCAAACTGCACAAATAACCTGTAATTCCGACTTCGATCGCATGTCTTAGCAAAATTAAACCAAAACTATTCATACTAATTAAAAATTAAATCAAGATATATATGGACATGTACCTGCATTACGTCGTGGCGAACAAGCTCGTGACGCTCCTTGGGATTGCTCGACAAGGTCTGGTATCAAACGATACGCAACAAAAGATAAAAAAAAACCAAGATCACAATTCTGACTTTTGAGAGAGAGAGAGAGAGAGAGAGAGAGAGAGGAAAAACAAACCGTGGCCTCGTTGTGACAATGGCGGCAGGTGAAGATCCGATCGCAACATGGGGCTCGTATTTTGCATCTTCTCCTATAATGTTCACATCTGAATACGCACAACGAATTGAATTTCAGTTATACGAACAAAGTTGACGGCGAGTAGGACATAGCGACATACCCAAATTGAAGCTTCCCAAAACCTTCACGCTTTTGATCTTCACCTCCAAAATATTCACGCTTTTGATCTTCTCCTCCGAAATCTTCACGCTTTTGCTGTGCAGAGTTTTCCTCCTCCATTGCTCTAACAGACGTGAATAGTTGCAGGACGCCGATGAAATAGGCAATGAAATGCAACAAAAGGCTGCCTGGAATCAAACAAAGACGGTAGCTATTCCTTAACATTTTTCGAGTCCTCAGGAAAAGTCCTTACGTCGACATCGTAAGGTTAATTTCATCTCGAAGTCCTTTTTATATTAACGAATGCTTTTACGATACGTTTAATTATTAAAATAAAATAAGATAAAAATAAAATAATTTTTTTAAAAAATAAAATAAGATAAAAAAATAGTTAAAATTATTATTTAATTATTAAAATAAAATAAGATAAAATTAATAT
>JAOVVI020011846.1:0-12480 GCA_028571085.2 Nepenthes alata | reverse complement strand
AAACAGCACCTGCCGTTTCCACAGCTGAAGTTGAACCACTGCCATTTTGCTCTTCTGAACAACTTTGCAAAGGGTCCGCATGTGATCGGACAACATGCCATCTAATAATGAGATTTTTCAGTCAAGCTATGAGTGTCACAAAAAATTGTTTCTTACTCAAAAAATCACAAAGATTCAGCCTGATTATACCTGCTTGCCTTGATAGTATCATTGTCTATTGCGACTTTCAAATCAAATGTATCACCTGAGAATTGAAAAATAATTATGATCACATAAATAACACTAATTGTAATGCCTTAATGGTGGCTTTCGTATAAAATGCCCCAAAAGAGTAATTTAAATTAAATTTTCCTCTCGCTGAGTTGTGATGGCCAAAATAGAGTCAGATCAAGTTGCTAGAAGTAAGAACATTATATTTTCTTCCTTTCCCTGTCTTTCCTTGGATAGTGGTACGTGACCATCCATTCCCCTCAGATTAGGGTAATATCCTAATAAAGTAGAAACAATTCACACTGATTTTCATAACTTTAGTTTTAAGTTCTGTTAAGTTCTGTCTTTCATATAACCTCTAACCTTAACTAAATTACCATTTCTCATGTTCATAAGCTAGCCTCACTAATTTGTGGCCCACATTTTTTTGTGACCAAATCGTCTTAATCATCCTTCCCCAATCTTTCCTACTATGGGTTGTAGCGGCCGCATTTGTTGAATTCTATTTTTATCCTTCACGTTACCCTTATTCCACTCATCTATTTTGCAAATTGGAAGTAATTCAGGTTTTGATGTGACCATGGAGTTTAAGCATGGCAGCCAGCATCTAGTACCTCTTAGTTATTCAGTGGAACAGTTCAGAAGACCATCATATTATTCGGTCTTTGGATTCACACAAGCCTAACAGCCATTATAGTCATCACGCAACAGTTCCAACTTACATAACTCCATGTACAACAATATCAATCATGGCAATATCAGCTTCAGCCATATCAGGCACCATCTACTAATATTAGACGTCTAAGACGCAAAGAAAATTGCCTGACTGCATCACCAAACAATTACATACTGAAATCTAATCGTCATAATTATATATTTATATTCTTAAAGAGTCTTAATTTATTTTATAAACAATGAGCTTGATAGATATCTATCCAAATCAGTAAAAAAGCATCTCAAAACTTTTGATCTATACATGATGGTTTTTATATATAGACTTTACAGGCAACAGGATGAGATAAAGAAATAAAAGGGACACGTTAACTCACATTTGGTATCTAAGATGTGAATTGAGGATTCCAAGACAAAGCAAAAAAGAAAAAATGGCCCACATTTATATTAATTAATATGTTATAATATATCACCGTATTAGTTGATATATATTAGGGGTCAGAAAATATTGAATCGGGACCTTTCTATACTAATACATATCAGTCAATATTTTATTCTAAGCATAGCACCCATTACAAGTTAGATTAAGTAATGAGCAATTACTTTCAGTCATTTTTTATCCCTCGTGGTTTGAAGTTGAAGACCAGAATTCAGACTAGCTTTATCTCCAAGAAACATAAGAGTGCCTTTTACGTCTCAATATCAACCTTCCAAAAACAAAAGCAAAAAAGTTTCATCTTTCTGTACATTTTATTTTGGTAACCAATAGCCAGAATATGCGATGGTGATTGTTAAATTTGTGTTATATGCTATATATATTATCTATAGCGATTAGTTTGTTAGACCTGTAAAGACATAATTTTGTTTCTAATTCTGCTAATGTTAGACACGTTTTTCTAGCAACCCATACTTGAACATAGATGAACTATTTCAATGACTATTTTTACCTCGCATTTTCCGCATATGAGGCTGACAAAAGCCTAAATATGAAAACATATAATACCTGTAGGCGGAAAAAAAAAAAAAACCCCCATATAATACCTATAGTAAATGGAAAAACAGTATAAAAAGTAAGTATAATAACATACATTTTAAACTGAAAAAATATATATAATTATGGTTCATTACAAGTAAATTATGGCTTTATAATATGTGCTCAGAGGCTGTTAAACTTCTATTAATTTGGTTTGAATGCCTCTCATACTAGGAATTCCTTCTTATTAAATAATTAAAAATATCCCTTAATTACACATTCTACAATCAAGCTACAAAAACATGAAATCAATGAAAGGATCTCCTACACTAAGAAATTATATATACAACTATATATACAATCCATGGCATATTGTTGACTACAATAGTCTTATTCTTGCTAATATCCCCACTCAAATTGATGTTGGATGACCAATAAGTATTAAATTCTCAATCATGAATTGATAGCGTTAATAAGATACAGCCTTAGTAAAAATATTAATGATTTGGTATTCAGTCAAAATATAAGATAGTATAATCACATTCTAAACAAGTGTCATATAGATATGACAATCAACCTTAGCAAACTTAGAGCACTCATGAAATATCAAATTTGTAGCAATTTGAATAATACTTGTATTATTAGTATGAAGTGAAGTAGAAAGGAGCTGAAAAACACCAATCTTGACCAACATTCCTTGAAGCCACATAATTTCATAATAGGAAGATGATATGGCCAAACATTCAAACCAATAAGAGCATCACCAAGGAATATATACCAATCGGTAATAGAGCTGTGAGTATCTACACAACTAGCCCGATCCACCTTACCAAAACCTTTCAATTGTAAGGAGGATTTAGAAGAAAAGAACAAACCACAACTAGATGCACACTTGAGATAGCAAAGTAGACATCATATAGTGGTCATATGAGATGGCAAGGCAACTGCATAAACTAACTAATCTACTAAACAAAAGAAAGATCAAATCGGGTAGTAGTGAAATAATTCGAACTCCCTATCAACTATCGATACACAATGGATCAAATAAGGGGTCACCATCCCCTGTATACAAGTTGGGCAAAATTAGACCTCAAGTCTAAGAAAATAATGCAGTGGACCTAGATCTAACATATAAACGAGGATTTAAGACATCGTTCAAATCATTCAATCAACTAGGGATTGGATGTTGTAATTATAATAGCATCTCCATATACTAGGAGTATAATAATCCCAGTAGTACTCTAGTGAAAGAAAAAAGACGAGTCATATTGACTATGAGTAAAAATAAAATCTTGAAGGATAATACGAAACTTTTGAAACCAAGCATGTAGTGTCTGCTTTAATATAGAGACCGCTTTAAGTAACAAAACTCATTCGAAGAGGAAGAAAACATGCCAAGAAAACTATTTCTTCCTTTAGAACACCATATAAAAACAAATTCTTTGCATCCATTTTGTGAAGCAACCATCCTTTTGAGACAACAATGGCAATAATAGTGCAAATAATATTCTTTTTGCCCACAAGCACAATTGTTTCCTCATAATCAATGCCATATTTCTATTGATTTTCGAGAGCCATCAAATGAGCTTTATACCATTTGATAGAGACATTAACTTGTAGTTTTATGATATATACCTAATCAGATTAACTCCAGGAGATTAAGAAATGATATCCCAAGTGTGATTTTTCTGAAAAGCTTGAAACTTTTGCATAGCTTACCTCCACTATTTTAGTTGAAGCATGCGAGCAAGACTTGGGCGTAGAAATATCACGTGTCGTCTAAAGAGAATAATGAGAGAATCCATACATATTAGGGGCAATAAAACCCAAGGAGACCGCCAAAGCTTATGTATGGCAAGATCATGCATTGGCTTAGAGGTAAAAAGAGACAGTGGATGACATCGTTGATACATAAGACCCAGCTTCAAGCGATTAACATTATCATTTTTATTATTAGAGGAAGGAAGCAAAGTAGAATAAAAAAAAAAATCATCTCAAGACGAAAATAAATATTAATTTTCAAACAAAACCACATCTCGAGAAATACAAAATTTGTTAGCATTCTCATCATAGCACATAAACCCTTTATGAGAATTATTATAACCAAGAAAAGCACACTGAACAGCTTAAGCAATAAGCTTGTAATGTTCAATAGGAAGTAAGTAAACAAAACAAACACAACTAAAAAAATAGAGAAAATCATTATAACACCTTAATTTCTCATACTTCATTATTATGGAAGGTATGATTAAGGTTGAAATAAACCTTGGATTAGGATATATTTTGAGGATTTCTTATTGTATATTTTGAACAAGGGTTCGCACTATACATTACTAAGAATTATTCATTATATATCTAAGCTTGGGTTTACACCTGATTAGAATTTAATACATTTAGGTTCCGTGAATCTAACTTGAAATATTGATAATCTAACCCAAACATTTAGGGTGACCTGCCGAGATTGAAGGTTGCCAAAGTGGAAGGTTCGGCATATGTTTTGGTTACTTGGGAGCCATATAAGATTAAATGGGTTAGTAATGGGATAAAACAAGTTAATCAACCCTATTAAGTGTCTTGATTTTTTGTCAAGTTTTTAATAATTTAAAGTGAGAGGATACAAATACATTAGGTATTATTTATGAAGCACATATACTCTCCAGAGGCTAAATTGTCAATGTCTGAATATGCCAAACATGTTTTGACACATGTTATGCTTTTTTATAGTCCAACACATTTCGAACACGCTCCAATAAATTTTGGACACTTTGGACATATCTTGGACGCATTGAGTAGTTTATAATTCTTTTAATTTATGGGCCATTTTGTCAATTTGAAAAGATGTGGGCATTTTGTACTTTCAAAAACTTTAAAATCCCACTTCCCTTATTTTTCCTTTTGTCAAAACTCCTCTTGCTTTTACCTACACTCACAAAGCCGAGAGAGTGAAGAGAGACAAAAATAAAAGAGTTCAGATTCCAAAAGATGACATAGGCGCACAAGAGAGATAAAGATCACAGCTGATCATTTGAGGAACAAGGATTTAGTTCAATGCGAGATCAAACCTCTATCACAACTCTTGATTCAACTATCTTAGAACCCTAGATTTGATTTCTTCATTTGTTTCGATAAGTCTAATTTCTTCTTTGTAGTTTCACCATTCGTTTTCATGATTTTGTTCTCTCTTTTTTTTTTTCCCTTATTTGTCCCTATTTTCTTCTTATTTTCCAATACCCTAGAATCTCTAATTTTTTTCATCAATAATTTGATATTATTTGCTTAACACTTGTGAAGAACTGTGAATGTGCTTAAGAACACCAACCAACGAAGATTATTTGTCAGATAAACCATGTGAAGAAATGGGATGTGCTTAAGAACACCTACCAATGAAGATTAATTGTTTGGAAAACAATGTGATTTCTTTTCAAATTATAAATGGCCCAACCAATTGTCTTTCAGTTTCTCAAAGTATTAATTAATGTTGCTTCAATAGATGGTAATATGTCCTTTTATGAGGTTGGCACTAGTTTGCCTTGACCTTGCAATGAATAGGACAATTATAATCCCTTGTGGAGGTAATATAAAATATGATAAGTTTAATGAATGAGGAGGTGAAAACTTATTTTGGCAATATAATTTTTGCTATCAAATAAAGAAACATTCCTACACAAGGGTTCATGCCTAAACACATGGCTTGGCAGTTGGTCCTTCCAAAAAAAGTGACATCAAATAATACAACAGAGATGAAAAAATTGGAGGGTGAAGCAAAGATAAAGGAGCAAAATCATGCATAAAAACTCTCTCTTTGCCTAGACAAGCTTAAGTGGATCGTGTACCCAAGCTACATTGGAGAGCTTTGTACTAGAAGGGTATGACTTGAAAAAGAGAACGACAAGTACAAGTAGAGATATATTTTCTAATCATCTTTCGAAGGCTTTTAACAATACAACACATCTTCAGGTGTATGTTGAGATTACTAGAATGTTTTACTCCACCAACTTTCCATTTTACCTAGCAAAGAACCAATACTATGTAAATTCTTATATCTTTACAACCAACAACTCATTTACAGGCTATTTGCCTCCTAAATGTAATTTGTTGAGGACTACAGAATTTCAACAAAAGAAAGCTAACATTAAAAGGTTATTGTAACTTATTAACAAAACATGAAGGGAGAAAAGTGTAAATAATTTTAGCCATCGGTTAGAGTGACTCTCAAAAGATGCCATTGATTCACCTTTATGGCTATGACAAAAGATATCTCTATATTTCTCAAAAATGTTGATTGCTCTAAGGAAGCTAAAGATAAATATTTTCTCTAATTTGATGAAGTGATCGGAAAGGTAGGTTCCGACAATGTAATTCCAATGATAATCGATAATGCACAGAATTTTGCGAGTATCGGGACATTGATTATATATCCTCACATTTTTGGGCTCAATATGTAGTCTAAACACTTAATTTTTCCATGCAAAATATTTATGTCACAAAAAATGTACAGAACAATCAAGTGGCATAGGATCAGATGGATTTTCAATAAATGTTTGTTGATCAATAATTTCATTATAAATAATTCCATACGATTTTATATGTTTAATGACTGTCCCTTTGGAATTGTTTTCAGTGGCCAATACTCATTTTGCCTCAACTATTATAATGTTGAAGAGATTCAAACTCATTAAGGTGGTATTACAAATTTTAATTATTAGTGAAGAATGAAAAATCTATACAAAAGAAAATGTGAGGAAAGCTTGTTATATGAAGAAGTTACTCTTATACGACATTTAGGAATAAGATTAATTATATATTTCCTTCACTGCTCCCATATATAATGTGCTTAGGGCTTGTGACATGAATAAGCCTTGTCTTCCCTTGGTGCATGACACGTGGGATGCCATAATTAAAAAAGTGAAGATTGTAAGATATAGCATATAAAATGCATGGAAGAACAATCTACAATTTATGATATAGTATACAACATTCTTACCAATGGAGCAAGAACAACACCCCATTTGATTGCACTGCTTATTCTCTTAATACAAGGTAGTTAAAATATTATGATATATCACTTGTACATTATCTAGTAACACATTAATTAAACTAAAGTGAATTCAAATCTAACCTTTCATTATTATTGCTTAATTTATAAGAAACTATAGTCATCTATCGCTTAGTGAATGGCTAAATAGATTTCTCCACACAAAGACTTAAAATTTTTCAAGAAATAATAAAATATATGAAAATACAATTCCCTAATCCGAAAGATTAAGTCAATACAGACTTGGAGTTTGCAAATTTTTCTTCAAGAAAAAATCAATTTGCAAATATTAGTGATCGCTATAGTATGGACATAGATTGTTTTTTGTCCAAGTGAGTATTTGCTCGAAACCTTAGCTTTAAAGTTACTTGTGCAATTATCTTTGTTATTATATTGTGAAAGAAATTGAGTTCTTATTCCTTTGTCTATTCATTGAGAATGAATAAAATGACTCCAAACTGTGTCAAAGATTAGATTTTTATTCATAGTAATCTTCACCTACTTTTAAGAAAAAGCTCACAATACTCGCAAGAAGTAAGATGTAGGAATATTTGTGGAGATCCATTTAACTCAATTGGGGATGTTGGAGGGTTAGAGATTCCACATCTCTCATTAGATGAGTTAGAGTTAAAGTGTGATTTACCGATTTTGGTACTAGAAATGGAGAAAATAAAGAAAATGTTAAAATTTTGAAAACTTAAATGTGATATACTTTTATATTGATCATCATTTATATTTGATACTTAGGCTCCTAAGCTATTCCTACATCTCCTTAGCAATGGAAAACAATTTGAGATTTTAATCATTTATGGTTTAACAGAACTAAGAAGCCAGATAACAATTTGAGCATCCTAGCTTTTCCCATGATCTAATTTCTTTGGAAGCAGTAGGAGTTTTAGTTGATCCATCCACATATATCCCCAGAGTTCCTCACCCATTGCTACTATTAAAAGCTTGATATCCTGCTTCACCCTTTGGACAGCCTCTATTAGTCGCTAAGAAACATCTTGACTTGAAATTCCCTTGTAAATTATTTTTTTTCTATTAAATCCAGTGATGGAATTCTCACCTGACAATTTGCAACGATGATATCTACTACTCCTGGAAAGCAGCAATTTCAATAGAGATCCTAGCAAATCTCAACTATTGCAAACAACTGGCAACAAGGAAACACAATTTCATCCAAAGGATGATTTTGCACCAAGAAATTGCGGATTCACCTTAGGTTCACCAGAGAGAACAACTGAAATTCTCAACAAACTAACCAGGACAATCTAATTATCAATTGTTTAGACCGAGATAGAACCAGATTGAGATGAACCACAACTCGATTGATTCAGTTCGAAATACAGAACCCTAGAATACTTCTTAAAGAGTGCTGACAGAATCAGAAAGTATGATTCTAACAGCCAAAAACTCAATAAATAACTGCAACCCGAAATTGAAAATTAAAAACCGAGTCACAAGGCACTGATGCCATACTAATTTGGTTTGAATGCCTCTCTGGCGAGGAATTCCTTCTCATTAAATAGCCAAAAGTATCCCATGATTACATCCTAAATCAAGCTATGAATATGTACGGTCAATAAGGATCTCCTAAAATAAGAAATTATATATACAAATATATATAGAATCAATGACATATTCTTGCCAATAATATATGCCTTATTCCTTCTAACAATTTCAACTCTGCACCCATGGACTTTTTGAAGTTCTAGCAACAGCACTTGTTGGCAATGATACACATCTAAGCAGGCTAGGGCAGTGGCGGAAGATATGTTGCTGGCAGTTTCACTTGTTGATAACAGGACTTGATTTAATTCTTTAAGAGATGATGGTGGAATTAAAGCAGGATCCTTCTGAAAGAAGAAAAGTTCAGAGGCTTACGGTACTGTGAGCTCCATTAATAAAAACATGCAAAAGCATTAGCAGTAGCATGTTAAAATGCTGGGAGAATACATTAATGAGGAACAATTCTGTAGACTGAAAAGTTAGGTAATTCTTCAGGAAATACTTGACTATTGGTCTATAAGTTCATCGCCTTAATTGTTCAAGAAATATTTGATTGTTGGTCCGTAAGTTCATCGCCTATTAGTAAACTGATTCAGATAGACGAAAAAAAAACCAAAGAAGACCCACTACAAAAAAATCATTAACCAAGAATTACCAGAAGAAAGGCTATATGTTACAAGCAATATATATAAAAGGAGTGCACATGGAAGGGATTCAACCTTCCGGATACCACGAGGAGTAAGGACTAAAGGAAATTCAATTGTGGATTGAAACATTAGGTCCCACTGAAACATAAAAGATCTAAAATTGGAAGAATTATCCGCCACAGCATATTACCTGTCCAAAGCATGGCGGATGTCTTTATATTTGAGGTATCAGAATGCAGAAGTTACCTCTTCAATCAGAATTTAACCAGTAGTACCAAGTCACCTCAAATATTCACAAGATGCAACACATGAGATACACATTTCATCTTTGTCATGGCGATGCCACATACTGTCACGCCATCACCGCAGCGAAATGATCTTTTCATTAGTGAATTTCCTCTAATGCATGGATTTACAAGAATCTGACTGAAAATTCAGAATAGTTAAGAATTTTAATAATCTTTTTTCGATATAAAATTAATACATACCTAGACGACGGGCTAGAACAAAAGAGCTATGAAGCAAACTCTAGGTTAAAGTATCTGGATCCTAAATAACATGAACACAAACAAGAGGCCATCGGGATGGGCTATCTCGTCAAGGTACTCTCCAGTGCTAAAGTCAATATACACACTAGACAAACTATAAGGTGTAGAAGAGTGGATACCTCCTCCGTGAAGGAAATAATTTCCGGGGAATGTGGAATCCTTCAACAAGGAAATGTAACTAGGGTCTTATACTATGAAGCATAAACACTGACACAGGATATGGACACGGACGCGACACAATGCTAATACGCTACTTATTAAAAAATAAGAAACAAGCGAAAAACACGCTAACTAAAATCATAATTTATAATTTTCCTAATTGAAAAACACTACTATTTTATACTAAAATTTGTAATAGAAATGCGTATTTCTTATTTATCACAAAAAAATCATTGGAAGAAGTAGTGTACAATCTTATAAAGACAACAACAATAATATAACTTTCATAAAAGGTTAAGTGTCAAATAAAAAGGACAACCAATATATAAAAGTATGCCACATTCGAGTTTTCAAGACTTCAACATTTTCTTCATTGTCTCCATTTCCATCATCATCATCAATTAAACAATGCATTCTAACTTCAGCTCATACAATAAAAGATGTGCAATCCAACTCTCCAACATTCAGAGTGAGCCAAATGTTTTTCTACAAATGTCCCACATCTTACTCTATCCTTACAAGTATTGTAGGCTTCTTCTTTACCATAGGTGAAGAATACTATGAATAAAAATCAAATCTTTAATGTATTTTGGAGTCATTTTATTCTTTTTCAATGAATTGATAAAGAAATAAGTACTCCAATTTTTCTCATAACAAGATGACAAAGATGGCAGCATAAGTAGCTTTAAAGCTATAGTTTGGAGCAAATGTGCACTTGGACTATAAACAACTCACTAACTTTTTAGATCCATAAATTTGCAAACTCTAAATTGGACTTAGCTCAATTTTTCAGATTACAAACATGCATTTTAGCACCTTCTAAATTAAATAAACAATAATGAAAGGTAAGACCTAAATTCACTTTAGTTTATTGAATGTGTTACTAGATGATATAAAAGTGATATATCATAATACTCTAGGCTGTTTTTCTTAGTCCATCAATCAATAAGAATGTTATGTACCATATCATAGAATGTAGATGATTCTTCCAACCTCTTTTTTTTTTAAGTTATATATTACAATTTTTAGTTTTTCAATCATGATATCCCGCATAACAAACACCAAATAAACACCTAGCTTGTCAAATGTCACAAGCCCTAAGTACACCATATATGAGTGGTGAACGAACGTATATAATCACTCTTAACCCACCAAATTCCATCTAAGAGTAACTCCTTCATGTTTCTAGCTTTCCTCATATCATCTTCTTCATAGATTCTCCATTCTACACTAATAAGTAAAATTTAAAGTGTTGCCTTAATAAGTTTGAATCCATTCAACATTACAATAGTCGGGGAAAATGAGCAGTGGCCATCGAAACCAATTTCAAAGAGACAGTTATTAAACGTACACAATCGTATGGAGTAATTCATAATATAAAATTGTTGATAAACAAATAATGATCAGAAACTTATATGATCCAAAAACACTCATTGTAAGCCACTTGATTATTCTTCATATGCTTTGCAGGACAAATATTTTGCATGGCAAGATTAAGTATATAGACATTGAGTCAAAAAAGTGAGGATACATTTGGTGAATCAATGTTCAGGCACTTGCACAATTTTTTGCATTATCGGTTATTACTTGAATTACATTATCGAGACTTACCTCCCAATTAATTCTTTCATCAAATTAGAGATAAAATATTTATCCTTGAATTCCACTAAGTAATAAACAACCCTTGAGAAACCTAAAGCCACCTTCTATCACGGGAAAAAAGTTAATCAATGGCCTCTTTGGAGAGGCTCTCCAGTAATTACTCACAATTCTTACACATTTCTCCCTCAATGTTCCTTCAATAGGTGACAACAGCCTTTTTATTGTTAGCTTTCTCTTACTGAAGCAATGTGGTCCTCAACAAATAATATCCATGTGGTAAGTAGCCCACAAATGGGTTGTTAGTTGCAATAGTATAAAAACTCACTCAGTATGGGCAAACAAGTAGAGGAAAACATTCTAACAATCTTAATTTACAATTAAAGGTGTGTTATTCCGTTAAAAAGTCTTCAAAAGATGATTAGAAGATGCATCTCTACTTGCATTTGTCTTCCTTTTCTTGAATTCATATCCTCCTAGCACTGAGCTCCTTAATGTAGCTTGGGTTTGGAAGTTACTACACTACCCAATGAAGCTTGGCTGGGCATAGAGACATTTTTGTTGTATTATTTTGTACCATTACCTTTGCTTCACCCTCTAATTTTTGCATCTACCAACTCCCAAATCGAGTATTTTTAATAGATGAGCATGAACCCTTGTGTAAGAACTTTTATTTGATTGATGGTAAAGATTGCATTGTTGAGATAAATTTCTACCTCATTCATTAAGCTTGCGCTTCTTATAACATATCTCCCCAATGGCTTATTATTGTCTTCTTCATTGGAAGGGGAATGTGAACTAGTGACAACCTCACAAGATGACATATTGCCACTCTATTAAAACAACAAATAATGTATCAGAATTTTATAAAACTAAGAAACAACTAGTTAAGCCATTTAGGATTGGAAAAGAAACCACAGTTTTTCAAACAATTAATCTTTGTTGGTAGATGTTTCTAAGCACATCCAAGCAATTTTTTACAAGCCCTATGAAAAAACTACCAAAAATATATATATATCAGAGATTATATGCTATTCAAAATTATTAAAAACATGAAAATAGAAAAAGGAGAACCAAATCCATGGAAACGAACTGTGAAACTAAAAAGAAAAAATTAGACTTACT
>JAOVVI020011845.1:0-12481 GCA_028571085.2 Nepenthes alata | reverse complement strand
GAACTAAATAACATCTCAAAATTTCTCAATATTTAATTAATTTTATCATGTCCAATTTAACCAAAATTATAATTAATATTAAATTAATCCGACTAAAATTCGGGATATTATATTTATGCACTTAAACTTTTACTCAGGTAAGCCTTTACTCAGACAACGCCCATAGAGACAACAGATACTGACAATTCCCTACTCTCTGCTGATACTCAAAAAATCCAAAGCATACGACGTGCTTCTAACAGCTGTTTATGCCTCCCCACCATCCATATTCAATACGACGGCTTTGCCTCTCTTTCATCTAGATATCCACACACTCTCCCTCTCGCTCCCTATTTCAATTATCACTTTTAGCAACCTTCTCATATTTCGAAGGCTGTTTACTGATTTGAGCGTCAAAATATTTTCGGTGGAATAACTTTTCGCCGACACACTGACCTCCTATTCGTTTTAGTGGTGTATAGGATCCTAACTCAGCGAACGGAGCTGAAACCAGGACAAGCGAATCAGCCCGAATCTATTTGAAGTTTGGATCCAAGGACGCATTATTGGCACCGTCTGTGGGAAGCGCTTACAAAAGCCTGCCATAAATTTGCACAACGCTCTATTTGACCTTCTAACTCTGCAATGGTGAACACGAGACCCTAAACTAGCAATCCCACTAGCGACGTTACTTGCCCCGACCAGGACCATGCTGCTGGTGCCGTGGTCAACAGGGCTACGGGCAGAGTTTCAACGCCCTACTTTCAACAGCTAATGGAGCAGATGCAAGCCAACACGCGTTTGCTCCAGATACTCTACTCTTAGAATGAGCAGCGACTGCTGGCAGTCCTTTCGGCAGCCGTCCCTGCACCGGCCACCAAGAAGGATGGCTAGAGGAAAAAGAAGCCGACAAAAAGGCCCGAGAGATTCGAGAATAATCCGGTTCTAGCATCCTCCCATGTACTGGCCAAAACATGCCTGAAGAACGCTCCGGGAGCACGACTCTGTGAGAAAGTCCGGAGAGAAGAAATTTTTGATACTCTCAGGCTGAAGACGATAACGCAGTCCAGGAGTGAGCCTCCAGGACTGCCAGATCTGTTAGAGGCAGCAACCAGCCGACTGCTGGACCCTCCAGAGACAAGACGGAGTTGAGGGCTTACCTCAATTTCAAAAGAACAGCAAACGCCACTCGCGCAGATCCACGAGTGGATAAAATCTGGAACCGCGTGTTCCAAGACGAGGAGCACGCCTTCGATTTGGACCAATCTCCTTTCACAGCGAAGATCCTGAGTCGTCCGCTCTCCACAAAGTTTAAGATGTCATCCCTTGACTTATACGATAGGAACAGTGATCCGGTTGACCACCTCGATCACTTCCGCACCCATCTGAGTCTCAAGGGCTGGAAGACTCAACGATGTGCCGCTGCTTCCCACTTACATTGAAGGGAGATGCCCAAATATGGTTCCATCACCTCCCTTTAGGCACTATCAGCAGCTTCTGTGACCTCACGGATCTCTTCCTGGCTCAGTACGCATCGAGCCAACGGGAAGAGAAGCAGTCATGGAATCTCTCCCATATCAAGCAGAAACCGGGAGAGAACCCATGGCATTTTCAGGATTATTTTGTGGCGGAGGCCAGACGGATTCTCTGGATCACGAAGGAGATAAAACTGGGTAGTTTCATCTCCGTGCTGACCTACGGAGATTTCTTCAAGCATCTGGCCCACAAGAATCCCCAAACCTTCTAGGAGGTGGAATCTATCACACGGGCTTACGCTGTGGTAGAAGATGCCAACGAGGCAAGACGCCCAGAGTGGGCAAATTAGCCTCGATCGTTCCTTGTAGAGGAAAAAAGGAAGTACGGCGACAGTAACTACTCCCGTCGGAAGCAGCACAGGTATAGGCCACTGGAGCACAGAGACTACGGGTCCACTGGCTTCACACCTTTGACGGACACTCTCTCTAACGTCCTCATGCAGATACGCGAGGAGAAGTTCTTGAAGTGGCCAAAACCACTAAATAGGGACTCTGGAAACCAATCTAAGTACTACGACTTCCACCGCTCAGCTGGGCATTCGACGGGGAACTGCAAGACTCTGCAGAGAGAGATTGAAGAGCTGATATGCAGAGGGCACCTCAACAAGTACGTCAGTAGCTCCCGACAGAGCTTTAGAGCTGCCAACAGAGAGGAGTAGGAACGGACTCCTCCCCAAAATCAGGTTACAGCAAGGGTGGTTAACATGGTCACCACCCGACTTGTAAAAAACTCATCCAGCAGCGAGGAACAGCAGACTGGGAGGAAGAAGCAGCGCACGGCAGACAACACCATTAACTTCAGTGACGATGACTTAGCTCATGTTGTATCCCCCCATGCTGATCCCCTCGTTGTAACCGTGCTCGTTTCGGATGGGAGCATCGACAACCAACTGAAACGAGTGTTCGTCGATAATGTAAGAGATTTGCTTTACTTGGATGCAGTTTTTAAACTAGACTTAAAAAAGAATCAATTAAAAACTACCGAAGGCCCATTATACGACCTCGATAATGAGCTTGTGCCCATTCAAGGGACCATCCAGTTGGAGGTCACCTTGGGCACATATCCGAATATAGTAAGTCAAACTCTCACCTTCCTGGTGGTCGACCTACCATCAGTGTATAACGTCATACTAGACATGCCTTATTTAACAGCATTTGGGGTGGTCACCTTAATTTCACACCTCAAATTAAAGTTTCCAACACCCTACAGTGTCGGAGAGGTGATGGGCGACCAAGTTACCGGATGAACCTATTATATGTCACAGGTTGCCCCTAGTGGCAGCACTAGAACAATTGAAAAACTCGACCATCGAGACGAGACCATCATTCAACAAGCGCAGTCTGGTGAAGCCACCGATCTAATCCCACTAGACCCGAAGAAGTGTATACAGATCGACGGCTCACTCACCGGACCACTGCGTGGCGAATTGATTGCGTTCCTGCAAAGGAACGTCGACCTTTTTGCATGGACTCTAGCAAACATGCCTGGAATCCCGGTGGAAATAATGGTTCATAAGTTGGGGCTTGATTTTGGCCAAAAACCCATCAGGAAAAAGCGGAGGAACCGAAAGGGCCGGAAAGAATTTTGTTGAAAAGCTGATCGCCATCTGAGAAGAGGTGAAAAAGTTATTGGATGCAAGCTTCATTAGAGAAGTCTAATACCCGGACTGGCTCTCTAATGTCATTTTACTAAAGAAAAGTAACAGAAAATGGCGGATGTACGTCGATTTTATCGATGTTAATAAGGCCTGCCCAAAGGACAGCTTTCCCTTGCCCATGATCAACCTGCTGGTTGACTCAACAGCCAGGCATGAGCTACTCAGCTTCATGGATGCCTATTCGGGTTATAACAAGATCCAGATGAGTCCGGAGGACGATGAGCACACCTCTTTCATGACCGATCAGGGCACCTACTACTACAACGTAATGCCTTTCGGACTTAAAAATGTTGGAGCGACCTATCAACGGTTGGTTAACAGAATATTTGAGAAATAAATTGGTCACAACATGGAGGTCTACGTCGACAATATGCTTGTTAAGAGTAAGGTCACCGGTGACCACATACGTGACCAGGAAGAGTCGTTCGAGGTGCTCCGTAAGCATCACATGAAGTTGAATCTAGCTAAGTGTGTCTTCAACGTGGCCTCCAGCAAATTCCTGGATTTCATCGTCTCCCAACGGGGGATCGAGGCAAATCTAGAGAAGATCAAGGGACTCGCCGACATGGCACCGCCGCGGAATGTAAAGGACGTCCAACGACTTACTCGACAACTAGTAACACTGTCCCGCTTCCTTACGTAGTTCGGTGACAAGTACTAGCCCTTCTTCAAGACCCTTAGAGGAACAAAATCCAACAGGTTCCAATAGACAGTGGACTACCAAACTGCTTTCGATGAATAGAAACAGTAGCTGGCCAGCCCGCCGCTATTGGTGTCACCAAAGGGCGAAGAGGAATTATATCTTTACTAAGTGGTATCGGATGCGTCCCTCAGTTCTGTCCTCGTGCGTTAAGATTCAGATGCTCAACGGCCGATCTACTACGTAAGTAAAATATTGTCCAGCCTAAAAACCCGATACTTGCGCGCAGAAAAATTGGCCTTGGCGCTAATATTCTCCGCGCGAAAGCTAATGCTCTACTTTCAGGCCCACTCGATAGTGGTCCTCACGGACCAACCGCTGAAAACTGTACTCCATAAATCAGATGTTTCTTGACGGTTGGTGAAATGGGCTATCAAGTTGGGTGAGTTCGACAGCGAACTCCAGCCCAGGCCTGCTGTAAAAGCACATGTGCTGGCTAACTTTATTGTCGAGACTACGACCCCAGTTCTCGAAGAATAGCCCGAGGAAAGTGAGAAGCCACTTGAAAGAGTCTCAGAATGGATACTCCACATGCACGGATCGTCTACGGACATGGACAGTGGCGTAGGAATAGTCCTTACGACTCCCGACGGGTTTGAGGTGAAATACTCACTTAGGCTCAACTTTCCGGCAACCAATAATATTACCGAGTATGAGGCCCTACTAGCCGGCCTACGATTAGCCAAGGAGTGCTTTGCCAAGAGACTGGCAATGTACAGCAACTCCGAGCTAATCGTTAACCAGGTTAACGGGGGCTTCGAGGCGAACAACCTTCTCTTGGCCAAGTACTTGGCAAAGGCAAGGGAGGCCATCTAGGGTTTCGACAAACTACACCTAGTTCACATTCCCCGAACTGAAAATTGAAAGGCAGACCAGCTGGCCAAAGACGTTGTAGTCAAAAACCCAGAACAGTATTCGAGGGACATGCAGGAGATCCTAAACGCTCCCAACATTGAGAAGCGAGGGACAATGCAGATTTTTGAAGCAAAAAATTGGATGACGCCTTTCCTAAACTATCTAGCGGACGGATCATTGCCAGAGGATATGGAGAAAGCCAAACGGGTCAGGAAGATAGTCGGTTGGTATACTGTAGTCGACGGATGAGTATATCGCCGTGGCTACTCGATCCCATACCTCCACTGCCTAACTCCTGAAGAGGCTGACTACGCCTTAGGCGAAGTCCACCTCGGGATCTACGGATCACACATTGGTGGGAAAAACTTGGCCTTCAAGGTCATGCGCTAGGGCTATTACTAGCCCTCAATGAAAAAAGATGCGTTGGAATTACTGAAGAAATGTTAAAGCTGTCACTTTCACAACAACCTTCACTGCCAGCCAACCTCAGATCTGAAGACCCTTCAGGCCCATTGGCCCTTCGCACAATGGGGGCTCGATCTTTTCAGCTCGTTTTCCATTGCCACTGGACAAAGGAAATTCATCATCATGGGCATTGACTACTTCACCAAGTGGGTTGAAGCCGTCCCACTGGCAAATATCACAGAGCACAACGCCCTGAAGTTCCTACGCTAGAGCATCATATGCATATTTGGTGTCCCCGATGTTGTTGTGACTGACAATGGTAACCAATTCTTGGGAAAATACTTTACCAAGTATTGCACCAGCCTTGGCATCAAGTTGGTCCACACTTTGGTAGCATACCCCCAAGCCAACGGACAGGTGAAGATCACAAACCGTACGCTCTTCCACGGGTTAAAAACTAAGCTAGATGACGCAGAAGACTCCTCGGCTGACGAGCTCCCTTCCGTTCTATGTTCTTATCGAACAACCCCAAAGGAACCAACACGTGAGACGCCCTTCAACCTCTGCTACGGGACAGATGTGGTAATTCTGATTAAAATCGGGCTTCTGAGTCTTAGGGTGGAGTCCTTCGACCCACTGGCTAACTTCTAAAAAATTAGGGAGCACTTAGACTTATTGGAAGAAGCCCGCGACGCTGCCACAGTACGGACAACGGCCTACCAATATCGAGTTACCCGATACTATAATAAAAAAGTTAAGGCGTGACAATTCGATGCGGGGGACCTGGTCCTACGAGGCATCGAAATCACGGGCAAGCTGGCCGGCCGTAATAAGCTCTCCCCTAATTAGGAAGGGCATTTTCTCGTTTCCACCGTCCTACGAAATGGAGCATATAAATTCCAAAGCCAGGACGGGAAGCCGGTTTTGTGAACGTGGAATGCAACCCATCTCAGGCGCTACTTCCAATAGCGGACACAGGTATGCATATGCATTGTTGTGTGCATTTGCTTGCTCGTTTAAAATTCACAAAAAATAAGTGTTTACTTAGCATCATTTCTATGTGCATGTACATTATTTTTCTTGCAGGTTATCTATCCTAGACTGCCCCTAAGTCGGGAGGGTCTTCACCGTCTCATTAAAGCCTGGTCATCCAAATGGCCCATAAGCGGTTGAATTTGGACCTCGGTCATCCGAGTAGCCCATTCGCGGTCGTATTTAAACCATGGTCATCTAGGTGGCGTATAAGCGGTCTAAACCCTGGTCATCCAGGTGGTCCATAAGCGGTCTAAACCTTGGTCATCCAGGTGGCTCATAAGCGGTCTAAACCTCGGTCATCCGAGCGGCCCGTTAGCTGTCGTATTAAACATTGGTATCCAAGTGGCCCAATAGCGGTCAAAGCCTTAGGGGGCTTACGCAGCACACGTAATGACCTCCTCTACAAGGGGATAGCGTGATCAGTCAGCGACGGTCGAATGGAGAAGCATTCTTCTCCAAGGTTGGCCGCCCAAGTCATCACTTGTACGGCGCCACCAGGCTGGTTAACACAACCACCTGCCCAGCTTAAGGACTTCACTCCTTAGGCAGCCCAAACAGCGATAGCCAACCAACCAAGTTGGCCACCCCACGCAACGACCTCCTCCACGAGGAGATAGCGTGATCAGTCAGCAGCGAGAAGCATTCTTCTCTAACGCTGGCTGCCGAAGTCATCACTTGGGCAGCGACACATGGTTGGTTAACGCAACCACCTGCCAAGCCTAAGGACTTCGCTTCTTAGGCAACCCAACAATGGTTGCCGACCAACCAAGTTGGCCGACCAATGCAACAAAACATGCAAGCACAAAAGTGGAAAGAACTTTAATTTTTATTGCTTTAAATGTGTTACAAATTACATAAGTACAAAAAGAAAAAGGTATGAAAGGCTACGGAGGCGGCGGCCGCCTCTGACTGTCCAGGGGCTCCCCCACAAGGTCATCCTTACACTGCACTACACGGTTTGCTAATTAGAGGTATTCAATGGGGAAGTCGGGGTCGATCAATCTCATAAGACGTCGACAAACGTTTACTCCCTCCAACAGCCGTGCGTGCAGCATGCCCTCGATCTCATGGGGACGGATTCGGACACCCAGCTCATTCTCTAAGGTGGATACTCGCTCGGTAAGCCATTTCTTGCTTGCTTTTCCTCGATCATCCTCCTCTTTCAAACGAGCATTCTCATCTCTCAAGCTGGCGTTCTCCGTTTCCACTCCTGCCAGGACAGCCTCGAGGGCAGCAGTCTCCTCACAATGCTCCCCTCCCGAAGCAGCCAGCCTGGCATCCAGCCAAGCGATCTCTGCCTCCCTATCAGCGATCGTCTTGTCGCACTGCACCATCTCCTCGTAGATGGCAGAAACCAGCTTATTTGGCTGAACAAGAGAAAAACCAAGAGCGAGTCATGAATCTAGGAAAGGAGAAAGTGCGAGGAAGCCTTCACCAAGGAATCATACCTCACAAAATATCCTCATGGGCCTCTCGGGCCTAGCCTCCAAACCTGGCCTAGGCAGCGATGGACCAGGAGCGTCCTCTCGAGCCGAGCTCGTGGCTGCCTCCTCTAGAATGCCCTCTAACATCTCATCAGTCTCACCTATGGCAACAGCAGGCTCTTCAACTGCAGCCTCCGCAGCAGCTGCTGGAGGATCGGGCTCCACCACCATTGGCTCAACAGTAGGAGTCCACGCAGCTGGAAAGCTAGCGGACGGCTCCTGCTCGTTCACCACAGGCTCACAAGCTGGCTCCACAAAGGATTCTGTCGGCACCACGCTAGGAACCACTTGCGGCGCGAGTTGCACCAAGATGACTCCTTCTCCTATTTCCACCGGCTGGCTCTCGTGGGTCTCCTCCAGGCCCGCAGTACTACCAAGATCGCTGTAGATCCCGACAGTGACGTAATCTATGCGGGACGACGACGACGAAGGCATCTCCAGCACCTTCTCAGGCAATGGGCCGATGAACCCTTCATCCGTGTGCCGCATACGTATTAGCACGACCTTGGAGTCTTCCGGCCTCATCATCCTTACTGGCGGTGTGGGTTTCTGAACCAGGGAAGGCGGTCCCTAGTTCACCTTCCTGGTTTCCACCCGAGAAACCAGGAAATCCTGCTTAAAGTTTGCCAGGTTTTCCTTAATCGAATCGGTTAACCACCCAAAGGCCATCGTCTCCGCCACAGACGGCGTCCCCGTGTACACATCCAACACCTGGCCCCAGTCCTTCGCAAAGGGCCAGGTCGTCTCCACATTCATAAAAAAGAAATACTTTTTCAGTTTTTCAACGAGTCGTATATGGCCGTATTTATTTTCAGGCCAGCCTAGGGGATGAGCGATATCCACTCTCCCCCCTTTATCTTAAACAGAACCTTCACCATTGACATCCTTAGCCTCTAGAGTGTTTTCAAAGAAAAATAGCTAAGGTACAGAGATATCGGACGATGTTGGCGTGGAGTTGAGCAATCGAGACTCGTAGGGGTCGTAGGATGGGCAGCAAATCATCCAACAACGGAAGACAGAGGTCACTCCTCAGGTGGGTCTCATACATTGTGATGTACCCTGCCGATGGAGCAAAGGCTCTGTCATCCTTTCCAGCGACCCTCCAAGCGACTTCCTTTGGAATGTTAAACTCTATGCACAAAGCTCTAATGTCACTATCTCTAAGAACAGAGGCGATGTCAGCGACGGAGGCCATGGATTACTGGAAGGACTAGGGTTTCGAGAAGTTGGAGACGAAGAAGGTTTTTGACGCATGGGAAGCGTGGAAGGTTTTTTGAAACGTGGAGGGAAACTGAATGGCCAAAACGCCTTAAAACCCTCAGAAAGGACGCCGTTTCTCCTACCACGTGTCGCCTCCCTGCTGGACCCTTCAAAAGAATCTCTGACGCATTAATGACCAAGATATCAGTCCAACCAAAAGAAGACGTGTGTCTACTTTTGGCCTGCAAACCGGCTAATGGCCACGTGTCCATCAGGTCTGACATAAAGCTTTTTCGGAACTGACCAAGACAGTCAACAGCTCCGGTCAACATTTTCTTCTGGAACTGACCAAAGACGGTCAACAGTTTTGGTCAGTATACTTTTCCAAAACTGACCAAGACGGTCAACAGTTTTGGTCAAAAGTTCTAGTTAACATTCTCTTTCGAAACTGACCAAGACGGTCAACAGTTCTTATCAATATACTTTTTCAGAACTGACCAAGACAGTTAACAGTTCTGGTCAACATTTTCTTCTAGAACTGACCAAGACGGTCAACAGTTCTGGTCAATATTTTTCTCCAGAACTGATCAATACGGTCAACAATTTTGGTCAACATTCTTATCCGAAATAGGCCACAGATGGTTAACAGCTCCAGTCAAACTCTCCTCTACGCCTTTCATAGAGTCCTCCGGGATCCTCAAACGTCAAATGGCAATAAGGGGCATCCCATCATGAACATACCGGAGGCCAGAATCCTGGCCACCGGTATGGGGGGCTAGTGATGGGTACACCAAAAATGGGCTGGCCCAAAGTCAACGCAAGCCCAAAGAGGACAGTCAACTCGTGAACGGCCCAGTTGGAGAATAGGCCCAAACCACGAAAGGCCCAGGATGGTCAATGCCAGCACTGACTGTCCAGACCTCAGCAGATGGCCTACTCGCGTGCGAATGGTTAACTCAAGCATTGACCGGACATACTTTAGCAGTAGGCTTAACAAGGGCCTTTTTTTACGGTTATGGACAAGGCCCATTTGAGCCCACGATCCATCAGATGGCCAGCAACGGCTTTCCTAGCATCTTTCACGATCCCAGTCGGCTTCCAAAATGGGCATTGATAAAATCAACGTCTTTTTCATAAGGAAGGTGCCAGATTTTTTCAATTCCCTTACCAACTGGGGCTCTCCAACGGTAACATTCACAGAAAGAAGATGATCGTTTTGAAAATTCACTGACCGTCGTGGAAGAAAACTATCTTGGCCCGTTTGGCAACGGGCATCAATCCTAAAAGGCAGGTGATGCCTTCCAAAGAGGGAGATCACCCTGCCCACCTTAAGTAAAACCCTAGAACTCTGGTTCAAGGACGACTTTTGAGACTTCTGACTAATCTTTGATTACAGCTTCTTGTTGACACGTTCTTACTGACACGAGAGGCTTTCATAAGCAATTTATGGCGTACAAAGATGATTACTCACTGACCAAAGCTCCTGCTTTCTTGTAGTAAACTCTCTCACATCCACAAACGCTCACAGGGTACTGGATGGAGATCATCATCTCTTCGACTCTTACGAGCATTCGTCTTCTAAACCTCACCAGAGATTTCCAGATTCCTGGAGATCTAATCGGCTTCCCGAGTGTCATTTTCGGAGGCTTCCACACTTTTGAAATATTGTTTCCTTACACTCTCTGTGAGTAGGAATTAATCACTCACGTCCTCGACAAGCCAGCACTCCCAACTCTCTCCATTTCTTTCGCTTTTCAGCAGTTACATTCCTTATCTTTAGAGGCTTTACTAACTTGAGCGTCGGAGTATTTTTGGTGTAATAACTTCCCGCCAACACGTTGACCTCTTGCTCGTATTAGTGGTGTGCAGGATTCACACTCAGTAAACGGAGCCGGGTCAACAATCCAGATGAATCCGAATCCATTCGAAGCCAGATCTAGGTACGCATCAATCCTCATCCCAATGAAATGAGGGGAAAAAGGAGAGGAAAAGGGAGCAGCTTTTGGCAGGGAGGACTCCCCCTTCATAAAGCCTCCCATGAATTCCTCCAACCAGTGAAAGAGTTATCTCTCTAGGACGTCGTCTATCAAAGCCACTTATCTTCCAGGTGCACCAAAATATTCAATCCACTGCTACATGTATCTATATATCTTCCTTACATCTTTCTACTCTCTTAGAAAGATATCTTACTTGAGCGTCGAAGGTTATATGATAGAACCAATTTTCGCTGTCCTCTGACCTCTCGTTTTAAGTTGAGTTGCGTATTGTTCAGATTTGAGGTTATGACGACCGAATCCGTATTAGATCGACCAAACGTGAAGATCCGATTTACGGTCCCATAATCCTAGAACAATCCAAATTCATAGAACATAATAATAAATTATTATAATATATAAAATATATATAATATTTAATAGATATTATAATATAAAATATTCTCCGAAAAATAAAATGAACATATAATTTTTATTGCCTTCAATAAAACGTGAGATTTATGTCTATAATCAAAATCAGCTTTGCAGACGGAGATTTTAAATTTTGAAGTTTTTTAAAATAATATTTATCCAAGATGCATTAGGTATAAAATTGCCACAAAATATAATATCTGAATAAAATCAAATACGTAAAAATATTATTTAGATAGAAAATGGTATAATGAGACTTTAAAAAAATAATATTATTTAATTTTGTAAAAAAATCATCATCCAAATCGACCTTATCATTTACTCTGCCATCATAGTTGACTTTTTGTCTTTCCTGTCAATAATATTTTATATATTGATTATACCATATAAAATTTTAAATTAAATAAACTGAACTGATAAGACTAGGGCATTTTTTTTTCCTGGTTATCCAGATGACACGAAACCATTGAAAACCAGAATCCAGAGTAAATTATTCAAATGGTATTGAGGATTTTTTTAATAGATTAAAAAATCTCATTTGAAGCCATATTATTGATGTGCTATGTTAATTTAGCAATATCTTGTTATATCTGATTAATATAATTAGTAAAATCCACTTGAATTATTATGGTTGAATCTATTGTTATGAATTTAATTTTTATTATAAAATATCTGAACTTATTTAATTAATAATTTTTATAAATAAGGTTATATATCTAAAATTTAGCCAATCAAAACTTAAAAAATAGGAGCAGGAATTCTTCGATACTAAAATAAATGTTATTATGTAAACAATGCAGAAAAAAAAATATATGATTAAGTATCCAGCAACTACTATTTTATATGATAATAATATTTTTGATTAATTTTTTTAATAATGCAGGTATTCTGATATTTAAGTACTTCAAATTTTTTTAAAAAAAATTATAAATATAAAATAAGTGCAGTATAACTCGCCATTTACAGGGATCAATGGTAGCTGCTAATATTTATTAGGAGGATCAACGGTTCAACACAATCCCAGCTTTCTATGCTGCTTTCACACTCGCATTAGTACCCCAGAAAACACAGTGACGAATCAAAGGTGGTCCAACGGTACATTTTATTGAACTTTCCGGCGAGCCACCGTGATCAGTTCGCCGGGGATTTTCAATTACTTGCAAGCCGGCAAAGGATTACCGCACAAGCACTTATTATGAAGATAGTTGTACTGATCGAAGCTCTG